>JACEIK010005096.1:20510-51433 GCA_018107945.1 Datura stramonium | reverse complement strand
GATTATGTACTTGGACAGATCTTTATAATTTCAAAGAATTCCATAAGAACAAATTCATAATTTGATCTTAGGGTTTTGGTTGAGTCTAGTAGAGATTTCTTGACCCTTTAAGGTGACGACTGGAAGCAATGGAACTATGACTCGGTGTTAGGACCAACCTAGGGTAACAAGAAGCCCTAGCTATATTGAAGGTTCATCCAGGGATGAATGAATTTTTAGTTGGTATCTGATGTAATGACTAGTTCGATCGCTATAGCACCCTGATGACCTAGGCATGGGTAAAATTTAAATTTTTACAAGCTTGGGTTAAGTCCCAGGGTTTAAAAAATTATGTGATGGACAATTTCTATTAGGATGAGTTAAAATTATGTGGGCCCAGATGGAGGATAGATGTGGCAGACTATTGCCGCTGTAACAGAATCACTGTAGTGGAAGTATCCTTGTTGCAGCGGGTGACGCAGATGAGAACTCTGCAATCCTATCCAAGTTAGGATTTAAATACCTATTCCCATAAGGGGTGCTGAATAAAAATTCCCAGGAACAAAAATTAGGATTTCTAAACAAGGGAGAGAAAAAGGAGGCTAGAGAAGGTAAAACTTCACCCTCCGCCGTGACAATTTTTCGCAAGAACTCAGAACTTGAGGCAAGCATTAGCTGTGAACTTCTCGATGATAGTTTGGCGCCCAGTTAGGCTATGGCTTACTTACTTACATGTTATACTTTGATTAGTAAATCGTATACATGTGTGTATTGTATGTGCGATTGATGTTTAGAGAGAAATTCCAAGTTAATCACCAGTAAATAGATTATAATCAATAGTGTCTGCGGGATGAAGGAAATCAAAAGGAAATAGGAAAGAGGCGAGGAAATCCCCATAAAATGAAATTTCATAGGTAAGAAGCGTCTTGATCCTGGGCCGTTAGATTCTATCTTTTTTGGAAAACCATGAGGGCTACCTCTGACGTATACCCTGAATAAGGGATCGAAATATGGTCATAGTCTTGGGGATCGGGCAACGCCTGTATTCGAAGAAGTTAAGCGACTATTAAGTAGAATTTGTTTACGTTTGTATGCTCTTATTGTTTGGTTCATGTTAATTTGATCATCATTACTTGAGAAAGAAAGGTGAATTGACAATAGGGATTTATTAACGGAGTCTATGTATAATAGGTGAGCTGATTGGAAGGAAACAATTCGAGGGGAATCTAGGTGGACAGCTGGGTTGGAGTACTACCTAAATAATACTGCTGCAGTAGCTCCACCACGGTGGTGGAAATGATGCCATTGCAATGAAGCCCAATCTCATGAGCGAGCCAGTTTGCACCACATTTATTTAATTTTGGGCATAGATGATTGAATAACTAACTAATTATGAAATGTCCCCGGGTCATGATTATTTTATAACTTGTTATGCGTAATTCTTTTTGTGTATGTGATTTTGTTGATAAATTGAACTGTGGTATAATGTTCGGGAAATGGCAGGTGGAATATGTGGTAACAGAGTGAGTAAATGAGGTGGTATGTGAATCGGAAAAGTGACTCCTCTACATATTTAGAGAAGGAGGCTCGTGGACGCTGTGAGAATTTGGAGGAAAAAATTAGCATGATTAAGCTGGTGAGTGGATACTTGGATATGAGTGACTCGTGCCCAAGGTGAGCATTCGGGCAAGCAGTATGAGTGGAGACACAAACAGGTATGACAAAATGTTCATACAGCTAGGTGTACGGACATGAGTACACAGACAAGTATGATGATTGGTTCATACAGTTGGGTGTACAGTACATGGATTTCTAGAGTCCCCTGTAGGTCATGAAAAGGACAAACATAAGACCCTCTGGCATATTTTTACAGTGATGTGATAGAGGAGTATGCTCGGTATATTACCAATTTTATGATTGCGAGACAGAGATTGTGCAGTTATGGCATGATATACATATGGTTGTGATGAAAAAGATGAACAGGTATACAAGTGTGCAATAAGATATACTGACGTGATTCGAGTATAATGTGAGAGGTACAGTTGGGATGTAAATATTATTGTAATGACCTGCCCGATTGTTATAGCATTCCACCACCTAAAAATAGGTGAATTTAAACTTTTAGGCATTAAAAATAAATTCCCGAGAAATAAAGGGAGCATGACAAGTAAATTCAAATTGGCTTAGTCACAAATAGGTAGACCCAAGAGAGTGTCTGCCACGACAGNAAATAGGTAGACCCAAGAGAGTGTCTGCCACGACAGGACTTCTTCTGCCATAGCGGAACCGCTACAGTGAAAAGGTGTCCGCTGCAGCGGATGACGCGGACTAGAAATCCACAATCCTATTTCTATTGGAAATTTGAAAACCTAGGGCTTAATAAAAATGCCCAAAAACAGAAAGTAGATTTTTTGAGGAAAAATAAGAAGGTCCAAGAGGAGGAGATTCAACCTCCACAGCTAGAAACTCTTGCAAGAAATCAAGAAAATAATGTAGCCCCACAATTGGGAATGTTTGTGTAATACCTGGAAGTGCCTAAGAATAGACACTGGTCATTAGTGGGACCAATGACCTGTTGGATGTGTCCGTGGTGAGGTGCTGCAGGACTGGAGTTGCAGGTAACGGGTCTAGGAATGACCCCGGTCTGATATAACGGGTCATTGGATGTGAGCCTTTGTGAGGTTGTTTAGGTTCAAGGAGAAAGAATGAATCCCGTAATGGCTCATCATTGGGAACAATGAGTCATTGTAAGTACCCATTGGGAAGAATTCCAAGATAAGGCAGTGGTGACAACAACTAGCAGCAACAAGTCGTTGGAGCCTGTGACGACTCATTCTTATGCAGTCATGGTAATGGATCTGAGGCCTGATTCAGGGGTGTAACAATGAGGGGTGAAACAGACCGTTGGAGTCCGTAACCATTCGTTGTGATGCCTGCAGGCACTGGCAGAGCAGTTTTTCCAAGAAATTCATTAAGGGTATTTTCGTTATTCTTAAGCCCTAGGGTTCTAAACTACGTCATTTTAAGCTATGACTAGTGAGTTTTAAGAGGGGTAAGTTCATTCTAAGCTATTCCTATTCATGCATGAAAGTGTAGAAGTCTAGAGAGGTGATCAAACTCAATTTCTTCAAAGTTCTTCTCAATTCTTCCTTGGGCAATCAAGGGAGTTGTAGAATCAGTTCTTTTTAGGTACGTAGGGTTATGAATGGGTGAATTTTTTCACACCCATGCCAAATTTCTCTCTAATTCATGAAATTCTATAGATAATTCTATGGGGTTTTATCCCAATTCTTATGAAACCCTTATGATCTATCTATGGGTTAATATCCTTCATGCATAAATTCATATTCTATGAATCATGGGCAGATTTTACAACTATTTCAATTATAAACTTATGGATTTAAATTTCTATAGAACTATGCCAAATTATGTATGTTTCGTGATAAATCAAGTTATGATTCTACTTTGATTTGATGTTCATCAATCCATTATGATTTATGACTTATGATGTGATTTCTCTCAAATGCTCATCATGAATTTATGTATATCAAGTATATACTTGTTTTACAAGTATGCGTGAACCTCATGATTTATGATTTGTGATTATAGCCGACTCACGAGCCTTACTTTCATGGCTAGTTCATGTATTTCAAGCATGCTTACGATTATCATAATTTTAACTAGCATATGAATCTCATATATATTATCCTATGAGATCTATATATGTTTTGGGAGTATTATTTAACATCGAGTAGACCCGAGGTCCAAGCACGCCCCGAGTCTTAGAACTACTCGCCAACGTAGCAACGATGGGACCTCCATGTTACTGTCCCCTTTTCCCAAATGGGCCCTCTGTTGTGATATCACACCTCTTTCATGGTTATACCCTTCACAAGGTATGAACGCCCTCCCAACTAGAGGTTTACAGGTGGGGCTCCATGTGTGCTCATATGGGGTATGTTGGTTATACGAATCTCCCACTGTTCCTCATGATTTATGTATGGTTATGATCATATACTTTGGCTCAAGTCATGTTTCATAAATCTTTTCTCTTATTATTATGATTATGAATGATTTACGAATATTTTGAAAACCTTGAGCCTTACGTTTGCATTATGATATTTATGTTACGATCATATTGTCCTACTCTTATGAAATTTTATATATTTTAACTGTACGTTTTACTTACATTGTATACTCGGTACATTCCATGTACTAACGCATACTCTATGCTATATCTTTTTATGATACAGGATTCGATCTTCAGACTCAGCCCCGTCACTAGCCAGTTCTCCGGAGTTAGCATCCAGCTTCAGTGGTGAGTCCTCATCTCTCGAGGACCATTCGTTACCAGTTATCTTGTATGTTCAATTTTAGACTTATCGGGTTAGTTGGGGGTATTGTCTCGTCAACCCATCAGATATGTTAGAGGCTTTCAGACTGTATGTAGTAATCAGCTTGTCATGTATGAAGTGAATTCCGGTTCCGATGTTATGTTATTGATTATACTTTCCGCTATGTTTATTATGTTAAGTCTTCCGCTCTATTTTATTGAGTTAGATGTATGTTCATTACATGGGTCGACTTGGAGTCTCTCGGGGCTCCTTTTCCCATGTATCGATCTGGGCCTATGTTCAGGCCGTGACAAACTTGGTATCAGAGCCATAGGTTTTGAAGTGTCCTAGTGTGTTTGAAAGGCGCATAAGTAGAGTCTTTTTCATGGGTTTGAAGCACGGAACACTTATGATGAAGAGGCTACGAGATGTTTAATAAATGTTCCCTTCTTTCATGATTTGTGTCATGCGGTGAAATGTCTCTCTATCCTTCTAATTCGTGATATTTACGTTTGCAGAATCATGTCTCCCCGTAGAGTGAACGACAGAAGAAATGGAAATGTCCACGAGGATGGCAATGGCCCCACCAGCCCATGAACACCATGCACCAGAGCCGGTTGCCCATGCTGAATTCAAGGCAACCATTTAGATTCTAGAAAAGGTTTTGACTGTCCAGGTCAACTAGCAAGCAGTAGCGCATGTCCCGTAGAACGGGAATGCAGCGGCAGCGAGGGTTAGAGACTTTATTAGGATGAACCCTCCCGAGTTCCTTTGATCGAAGGTGGACGAGGATCCACATGATTTCATTGAGAAGATTTTGAAGATCACCCAGATTATGGGTGTGACTAGAGAGGAGTATGCCGATTTGGCCTCATATCAGTTAAAGGGGGTCCCACATTTTTGGTTCAAATAGTGGAAGGAGAGTAGGGCAGTCGGAGCAAGCCTTATCAGTTGGGATGAGTTCAATGATGCTTTCTTTGATCGGTTCTTCCCTCGGGAGATAAGGGAGCTGAAATTAACCGAGTTTGTGAATCTTAAGCAAGGAAAGATGACGGTCCAGGACTGTGCCTTGGAGTTAACACGTCTGTCCATGTAAGCACCCGAGTTGGTCATGGATCAGAGAGCTCGTGTGAGCAGGTTCATACACGGGATAGCAGACTCCTAGGTCAGGGATTGCGGGACCATGATGTTTCTCAAGGATATTGACTTTCCTCGGATAGTCTTGTACGCCCAACATATGGAGGCAGTAAAGTTGAGTGAGCGGGAGAGGGAGGCCAAGAGAGCCAGGACTGATAACATCGGATTCTCCCACCCGAGGTTTGGCCCCAGCACCATCATCAGCTAGTGTCCCGTCCCTACCCAGACGTGATCAAAGAGATAGAGCGTCAAGCTCGAGGGGCCGGGGGAGAATTTCAGGAGATCGCACTTTTCCAGCCTGTGCGAATTGTGGCAAGAACCACCCATAGAGGCGTTTAGTTGGGTCAGATGCTTGTTTCGAGTGGAAAACTATCATGACCCGAACGTAGAACCGGATCGCAACACGGGACAAGGAGCCCCGAGAGACTCCAAGTTAACCTATGGCATGAACATACATCTAACTCAATCAAGTAAAGAGAAATACTTAACATAAATTATATAGCGGAAACATAATCATGACAGACATAGAATAGAAACACACTTCATACATGATAGCTGAATACTAGACATAATCTGAAAGCCTCTAACATATCAGATGGGTTGATGGGACAACACCACGAACTAACCCGACAAGTCTAGAAAACTGAACATAAAGAGATATTTTACATCAATTAGTCCTCGGAGAATGATGACTCACCAATGAGCTGGATGCTAACTCCAAGAACAAGCTAATAACGGTGTTGGGTCTAAATATCGGAGCCTATATCATGAAATGATACAACATAGACTATGCGGTCAGTACATGGAATGTACCGAGTATTCAAGGTAAGTAAAACGGACATTTAAAAGACATAAAAGCTCATAAGAGATCATAACATTGGGACAACATGCTCATAACATAAATATTATAATGTATCATAAGGCTCAAGGTTTTCAAAATTATTCGTACTCCACTCACCGTCATAGTCATAAGAGAAACTTTATAAATCATAACTTGAGCCAAAATATCATAAACATAACAATGCGTAAAACATGCGGAACAATGGGAGGATTCGTCATAATCGACACCATGATGGTAGAGACTTACATGATGCCCCAACTATCTCGCTCAAGTGGGCAGAGCCGTCCCTGGCTTGCCAGACAAGGGACATGCATTATGTGATATCTCGAAGGAGGGGATACATTAACATTGTAATGTATCATCATGAACCTACGGTGGCACGTAGTTATGAGACACCGACGCAGTCCCTTGAACACCAGGCTACTCAGTGCTAGACACTACTCTAAAAAATATGCACATTAGGCTCATACGTAGATCATAAACATCATTCATGAGATTTATGGCCAAATAAATATTTAACATCGTTAATCCCCATTAACATACATTTTTAGCCATAAATCAAGGGCCCTTCAGTCAACCAACATCATAAATCGATCAATCATGAAATTCATATCATAAATCATAAATCGTTCTTGAACATGTGGGAATTTCCCAATACTTTAACATGCTTGAAACTATTCAATTTACTTGAAAACATGATTATAAACATGGGTAACTTCAAAACAATCTTGTCATCATCAATACTTCATAATACATGAACCTCCATCATAGATCTTAACTTTCATAAACTTCTCATGATTGGGCAATTTAAATTTATAAAGCTTGAAACATGATTTTTATAAAAAACAACATAAAACTTGCCCTTGAATTATAATTCAATAGTAGAAATATATTTAAATCATACCCAAATAGAGAATTAGAAATTTCATGCATTGGGTTAAAACCCCATAGAATTAACATAGGATATTTCATGATTTTGAGAGATTGGGGATGGTGTGAAAGGGTTCACCTACTATAACCCTAGATACCTGATTAAAGTTTATTCTTACACTTCCTTGATTGCCCAAGAGGAATTTGAGAAGAATTGGAAGGGCTTAAGCTTGATCTCCTCTCTAACTTCCTAATTTTGCATGCATGGGTTTAGAATAGGCTAGTTACCGATGCCCATGACTCGTGTTCACCACTCGTTATCCCCATTACCTCGACCCCAGGTCATTATTTACCTGATGACCACGATCCACCCAACGAATCATGGTGCCTGACCACGACTCATGGGGTCAATCCGTCAAGTGTAATTCCACTCACCTTTTCCCTTTTGAATTTCCTTTGCCATGGATGACCTAACGAGTCATGGGTCCTAACCACGACTCGTGGTCATGCTCGTGATGACTACATCAGAAATTCTTTTAACTCAATGCTAGTACCTCACCAAGAGTCACCTCACGACTCGTAGTTTTCCCCAAGGGTCACAGAATGACTCATTCTATGACCTAGTGCAAATTTTACAATTTTCTTCGTTCCAACTTCCGGGTCTGATCTTTGGCCTTTTGGGGTATAACAATTTCTCCCCCTTGGGAACATTTGTCCTCGAATGTTGAAAATTATGCAGAAAATCATAGAAATGTAATCATCATATTTAAATACTGATCATTTAAGCCGAAAACTAACGTAATGTCTATCCCCGATTCAAACTACATGGCTGAACTGAATTCATGAATCATGTACACGTCCACATACATGAAAGAACTGGGGCACATGAACTGAATATGAAAACTAAATAGTGTTTTTGGGCAAAACTTATACCTCAAGCTGGAACTGAGCCGGTAGAGAATAAATATGGGTATCTAGCCATCATATATGCTTCGACTTCCCATGTAGCTCCTTCAACATGCTGATTCCTCTATAGAACTTTAACTGAAGCAACTTCCTTGTTCCTTAGCCTTTGAACCTGATGATCCAGTATTTCCTCCGGAACCTCTTCATAACTAAGGCTGTCTTTAACACCAACACTGTCCATCGGGACAACTATAGTTGGGTCACCCAAAAACTTCTATAAAAGCGATACATGGAATACAGGATGCACAGAAGAAAATTCTGAGGGAAACTCCAACTCATATGCCACATTGCCAACCCGTTTCACAATTCGGTAGGGGCCAACATAACAAGGGCTGAGTTTTTCTTTCTTTCCGAATCTCATCACTCCCTTCATGGGATACACTTTTAGAAACACCCAGTCATCTACTTCAAACTCGAGTTCTCTCTTTCTCACATTGGCATAGGACCTTTGTAAACTTATAGTTTTTTTAAACTTGTCCTGTATGAGTTGACCCTTCTCCATGGCCTCATGGATTGAATCTAGTCCTATCATAGTAGCTTTACCAACTTTGAACCAACCAATAGGCGATATACATCTCCACCCATAGAGAGCCTCAAACGGAGCCATCTGGATACTGAAAGGTAGCTATTATTGTATGCAAACTCGATAAGAGGTAAATGATCATCCCAACTACCCTTGAAGTCAATTACGCATGCTCTCAACATGTCCTCGAGAGTCTGAATTGTCCGCTTGACCATTCTTTTGCGGGTGAAATGTTGTTCTGAGCTTAACCTGAGTACCTAGTCCATTTTGAAACAACCTCTAAAATTGAGAGGTAAATTGGGTACCTCTGTCTGATATGATGGACAAGGGAACTCCATGAAACTAAACTATCTCTCGGATGTATAATTTAGCATAATCCTCTACCAAATCCGTGGTTTTGACCAATAGAATATGAGCGGCTTTAGTCAACCTGTCCATAACCACCCAAAAGGATTCATATTGTCATCGAGTATAAGGAAACCCTATGATGAAGTCCATATTTATTTCTTCCCACTTCCAAGTAGGAATACTAATATCCTAAAGCACCCCTCCAAGTCTCTGATGCTCAACCTTCACTTTCTAATAGTTTAGGCACTTTACTACAAATTCTGCGATGTCCTTCTTAATGCCATTCCACCAATAGACTTTCCGTAAGTCATGGTACATCTTGGTGGAACCTGGATGGATTGAATACCTAGATCCATGATCCTCGTGCAATATCCAACTCCTCAAATCATCAACATCCGAAACACATAAGCGACCCTTGTATCGAAGCACACCATCACCCTCTTTGGAGAAGACCTCTACCTTCTGATTTTTAATGGTCTCCTTTAGCTTTACCAAAATAGAGTCTTTATCTTTCCTAGATTTTACATCAGTCACCAAGGACAATTCTGATCCAATCTGAACTATCACACCGCCATCAGTCGAGTCAACCAAACGAACTCCCAATCGTGCAAGCCGATGCATGTCTTTCACCAGCTCCTTCTTTCCCTCATCTACATGGGACACACTTTCAATAGAGAGTCTATTAAGTGCGTCTGCCACTACATTAGCCTTTCCCGGATTGTAAAGGACACTCATGTTGTAGTCTTTAAGTAGCTCCAACCACCTCCTTTGCCGAAGATTGAGATCCTTCTGGGTAAACACATATTGTAAACTCTTATGGTCTATAAACACATCCACGTGGACCCCGTACAAATAGAGTCTCCATATCTTTAAGGCGAATACCACCGCGACTAATTCAAGATCATAGGTCGGGTAGTTCTTTTCATGAACTTTCAGCTATCCAGAGGCATATGCTATAACATTTCTGTGCTACATCAGTAAAAACCCAAGTCCGATCCTTGAAGCATCACAATACACCACGAACCCATCGGTACCCTCGGGTAGGGTTAACACCGGTGCTGAAGTAAGTCAAGCCTTCAACTCCTGAAAGCTCCTCTCACAAGCCTCCGACCATTGAAATTTCAACTTCTTTTGGGTCAATTTGGTCAAGGGTGCTGCAATAGAGGAGAAACCTTCAACAAATCTCTGATAGTAGCCTACTAAGCCCAAAAAGCTCCGAATATCTGAAGGATTCACTAGTCTAGGCTAATTCTTCATCGCTTCTATTTTCTGAGAGTCCACTTGTATGCCTTCACTTGATACCACATGGCCCAAAAATGCCATTTTGTTCAACCAAAACTCACACTTGCTGAATTTGGCATATAATTGGCCATCCTTGAGAGTCTGTAGTACCACTCTCAAATGAGCGACATGCTCCTCCTCGCTCTGCGAGTATATCAGGATGTCATCAATAAACACAATCACGAACATATCCAAGTATGGCTTGAACACCCTGTTCATCAAGTCCATAAAAGATGTAGGAGTATTCGTTAGTCCAAAACACATAACTACAAATTCATAATGACCATACCGCGTCTTAAGGCTGTCTTCGGGATGTTGCTCTATCGAACTCTAAGCTGATGATACCCAGATCTAAGATCTATCTTCAAAAAGCACTTGGCACCTTGAAGATGGTTAAACAAATCATCAATCCTAGTTATAGGATACCTGCCAATAGTCAATGCACATCCGAAGGGAACCATCCTTCTTTCGGACGAATAGAACTGGTGCACCCCATGGAGACTTGCTCGGTCTAATAAAACCCTTATCCAAAGATCCTTCAACTGCTCCTTTAAATCCTTTAGCTCGGCTGGGGCCATTCTGTAGGGAGGAATATATATAGGATGGGTGTCGGGAAGAAGGTCAATACCAAAATCGATTTTCCTCTCGGGAGGAATACCTGGTAAATCATTAAGGGACACTTCTGGATACTCACATACCACCAAAACTGATTGGATAGTCGGGGTTTCGGACTTAACATTCTTAACCCTAACTAGATGGTACTCACAACCTTTGGAAATCATCTTCTTTTCCTTAAGATAGGAAATAAAGCGACTTACAAGCACGACTGTACTACTCTTCCACTCTAAAATTGCTCACCCGAAAAATGGAACACCAACGCATGGGTCCTACAATTAACAGAAGCATAACATGCATACAACTAATCCATGAGAGAATAATATCAAAGTCAGTCATGGATAACTGCGGAGGTGACTTCTGCAATATTGTGATCGGGTAATTCCTATACACCCGCCTAGCTACAACTGAATCACCGATGGGAGTAGAGACCGAGAATGGTTTTGACAGAATTTCAGGACTGACTCCAAAGCTACTAGTAATATAAGGGCTCACAAAAGACAAGGTATCCCCTGGATATAACAAAGCATAAGAATCAAGGTGAAACACTCGTAACTGATCTTGCGCATAATTATATGCCCAAGTGCTATTTTATAACTTAATTTAGTCATATTTGTCAATTTAAATTGATTATATTCTCATGTGAATTTGTATATTTATAAGCATAAGCTAACTAACATTATTAGTCTTTGTTTTGTAGGTGTAAAATGCATAGGAGGGACTAAATAATGATTGTTGAAGTGAAGGAATGGAGTTCGAAACAAATTGCAAAATAAGGCAAGTGGACATGCTAAGGCAAGGCTGGCCATGCCAGGCAGCGTGCCACGCTAGGCATGTGCCTCGCCTAGCACCGTGCCACGCCCTTGCCATGCGCGCACGAAGGATACAACAAGGCAGGCGCCTTGCGTGATGGAAACGTGCCACGCCAGGCGTCCTACGCGTCCAAGCCTTGCCACAGTGTGTGTGCAGCACGATGGCTTCCGTGCCACGCCCTTTGGTCCGCGCCCATGATATTCATAATCCAATTTCCAGTGTGCATCTGTGACACCTCCTTTGCATGCTGCTAGAGCTGCATGATGGGCAGCGTGTAAACAGAGCAAGTTCACCCACATCCAAATTTTGTATATTTTCATTTACTATAAATTAAAACTTTAGCTTCTAATTTCATTATCACGAAATATTTTGAGAACACCAGAAAGGAGAGAAGGGAGAAGTGAAGAAATCTACCTAGGGTTCATTATTTTTCATTCTCTTATAACTATTCTTGTAAGTATCATACTCTAATTATGTTTTTGAGTATTTGTACGAGCATCAGTGGCTAAAACCCTTCCTCTAGGGTTGAGGCCACATGATATGNAGTATTTGTACGAACATGAGTGGCTAAAACCCTTCCTCTAGGGTTGAGGCCACATGATATGATTGTAAATGCATGAATTCTTCGTTGGTTTGAGTTTTAGTTGTTGTTTTGTCTTACATTCTTTATTATTGTTGTTTTTATGCATGATCACCATGAAAAAAAACTCGTTAAGCTTGGGTAAAAGCTCGAAAGGGTAACCCTAGACTAGAACATAAGAATGTAGGGAGCAAGTTCTTATCTTTACGATAGGATTCACGATTAGGATAGAAATTATACCTAATTTTCCTTGCATGGTTACTAAAACGAGATGAGCTAGACACTGACTTAGAATTGTCGCATTAGCGCTCGTAGAAGTAGTTGTGAAGCTAAGTCCGGTTAAATGATTAGATGTACGAAAGTCCATAATCAAGGGTACAAACTCCATAAACCACATCCAAGTAGTTAACTATCTCACGAACAAAGACATCACGTCGCCGCTCAACGATGTAGGTGTGAGATTAGTTTGTCATGTTTAGAGGCTCAAAAGACCATAAACATCACGTTTTTAACTATTTGAGACAACAAATGAAGTTTTCATACTCGCACTATTGTGAATTGTAGCATTGCATAATCATTAGGCTTTAACTCTAGTTGCTTCTTGTATTGTTTCTCAATTATTTTGTGATAATCCCTAGATTTAATTAGAGTTTTCCAAAATTTCTACATTAAACACTTGTGAAGGTTAAATTAGCACTTGAAATTAAATATTCGCTGAATTAGTCTAGTCCCCGTGGGTTCGAAATCCGGCTCTGAAAAAGGGGTCACTGTATTACTTGTATGACCGCGTACCCTTACACGTGTGCTTGAGCGCAACAAGTTTTTGGCGCCATTGCCTGGGATTGGCGAAATTTAGTAAATTGTTAGTTTTTGTGTGATTTTTAATTTCCTTAAGTTTAGAAAAAATTGGTCTTAGTTTTCTATATTGCAGGTAATAGATTGTCCTTGCAGAACTAGCAAGGAATGGAGAGTTGGTGGAACCTTTGTTTGAACCTAACGCCAACTACCTTTGCTTAGGAGGGAAGCTCTAGAGCAAAAATTTGAAAAGGTTACAAGAGTAGTGACAACAACATCCATCAGTGGCGGAAGCAGAGTTGTTACCTAATCAAATGGCAGCCCGACCAGTTCGCGAAGTGGAAATCCCACTAGCGACGAATGTGACCTCCAGTATCTGCAAACCGGAGCCCGGAGGGAGCTTTGAGCTTAAGTAGAACATGGTGCAGCTGTTATATTCTAGTGGCTAGTTTGTTGGAATGAGTCATGAGGATGCACAACAACACTTACAGAATTTCCTGGAGATCAGTGACACTTTTGTCCCCACCAGAGTGTCAGTTGACTGTGTCCGACTCACACTCTTCCCATTTTCATTGTTGGGAGAGGCGAAGAGATGGTTGAAGGATGAGCTACTGAATTTCATTACTTCTTGGAACGACATAGTAGGGAAGTTCCTCATCATATTCTTCCCTTCAGGTAAGACTTCCAAGCTCATAAGTTAAATATTAAGCTTTAAGCAAAGGCCGGAGGAGAACCTATATTTGACTTGGAAAAGATTCAAGTCATTGTTGAGAGACTACCCCCATCACTAGAAGTCCAATTCGGTGTTAGCTCACACCTTTGTAGAGAGTCTAGACCCACATATGAAGATCCTATTAGACTCTGCATCGGGTGCGCAAGCATTGGAGAAGACTTATGATAAGTTGTACACTATGTTGAACAGGATTTGTCAAGGAAATCCAGAGTGGCACAGCGAATCATTGAGTGAGGTAGGAAAGAGAGTAGTAGGGCTAATAGAAGTGGACAGTGTCAATGCCTTGGCGGCACAGCTAGCGTCATTTCAACATCAGATGATGACTCAGTTCAACAAACTGAGTATGAACTGACCACAGGGACATGTGGATGCAATTCAGCAAGCTCCCAGTTGGTGTGAAATTTGTGTAACAATAGGCATAATACAGAATCTTGTGGGGCAAATTCGGAATCTGTCAACTTTGTGGGGTATGTTCAAAGAAATAATCATAATTTGGGAACACCTACAACAAGAATTGGTTGAGTCACCCAAATTTTTCTTGGGGTGGCAATTAGTGTCAGAGCTACCAGAACCTCAACACCAGAACAGGTAGAACGGTGTCCAGTTGAGCAGCAACAACATTGAGGAGATGTTGCAAAAGATTATGGTTACTCAGACCCAATTGTCGGAGTATCAGGCATGAATGGCTTCAGATTTGAAAAATTAGCAGTTGGCCACCCGAAATCTAGAGAAGTAGATGGGTCAATTAGCAGCTGGTTAGCACACCAGACCTTAGGGAGGGTTACCTAGTGAAACAGATACAAACCCCTGACAGGTCAATGCCATCAGCCTGAGGAGTGGCAAGCAATTGGCTGATGCACCATCAAAGTAAAAAAGAAATGAGGTGCAATCGGAGCTGGTCAGATAGGGTCCATCTACCAACAAGGGAGATAATCAGAGTGCTGCGCAACACAATGCCCAATCATCACTGCAGCCAGCACAGAGACCACCACCACCATTCCTGCAAATACTCAAGAAGAGCAAGGAGGAGGAATGTTTTAAAAAGTTCTTTGATGTTTTCAAAGAACTTCACATCAATTTTCCCTTACTTTATGTTTTACAGGGAATGCCAAAGTACGCGAAGTACTTAAAGGATGTGGTGGCTAACAAAGTTAGGTTGGTAGATGTCCAAATGGTGGCATTGACTGAGGAGTGTAACTACAAGGTAATAAGCAAGATGCCGAAAAAGCTTAAGGACTCAAGGAGTTTTACCCTCCACATACAAATTGGTAAAGCTGAAGTGATAAGAGCTCTCTGTGATTTAGGAGTATCAGTAAATCTAATGCCCCTATAATTTTTTAACACCCTGGGGTTGGGTTAGCCGAGGCCAACACGAGTAATGTTGTAGTTGGCAGACAAGTCCACCATGGAACCAGAGGGAATAATTGAGGACCTTATCATCAAAGTGGGTAAGTTCATTATACCAGCTGATTTCATCACTTCAATTTAATGTTTATGACGAGGTACCCCTGATCTTGGGACGACCCTTCTTGGCAACTGGAGGAGCCATCATAAATGTGAGAGCAGGTACCCTTAAAATGATGGTCGATGATGAAGAGGAGCTTTTCAAAGTTTACCAAGAGATCAACCCACCCACACACTACATAGATCTTTGCAAGATCAATGTGTTGTCATATTCTAAGTGTGGGGTGGTAGATTGCATGGGTCCACTGCCGCAGGAGATGATCACATTTCAACCCGAATTTGATGGAGGGCTTGAGTTAAAGAAGATGTTGGAAGAAGAGAGGGACATAGTGGAGGTTGTTCCCTCGAAAAATAAAAAGATAAGAAGATGGTTCTTGAAAGGGAACACTGGTTTGAGGATATCCTGAGAAGGATATTCCACGTCGTGTCGCGACGTAAAATCAGGCGCTGCGTGGGAGGCAACCCAATGGTACCACAGGTACAATTTTATTTTCCTTTTGTTTTGATTTTGTTTATCTTCACTTTTTGTTGTTGTTGTGGTGATTTAAGCACATATTAAGGGGAAGTCTGAGTACCATTAGAAGAGAAATATAAGGAGCATGGAAGAAGATGAGTGTGGGGTCGATATCCCACCTGTGTAAAATTTAAGGAAAACATGCTATTAGCTAGGCCTAGAGGCCTCAGGGAGTATTTCTCACNATTAGCTAGGCCTAGAGGCCTCAGGGAGTATTTCTCACCCTTGTAGTATTCTTATTTGATGCTTTGGGGACATATCATGATTCTAGTGTGGTGTGAGGGAAATTTCAAAATTTTGTGCTTAATGATTTTGGGTGAATTCGGGTGAAGTTAGTGCTTGATATGATATTGGTTGATGAAAAAGTTTGAGTTGAGCATAATTCACCCACCCTTTGGTTTTTCTTTTCGGTTCTTTTCCGAACAGGGGAACGTTGAACTGATTAATAAAAATTTTCTTTGTCTGGATATAGCTGTTTTTAGTCATAGTTAAAGACTTTTTCTGACGATGGATGGATGACGACTGTCTTGAGGGAAAATTAGTCAACATGTTTTTGTTTGTGAACCCTTAACGGATTGATGTCTTGTTATGTGATATACATGATTGTTAGATGCAAGTGTTGTAAATTTGGAAGCATGCTTAGCAATTATATAACTCTGTTTGAGACACCTAGGCTCTTGAATGTGACTCGATGTGCTTAAACCTGAATTTTTCATTGTTGCTATTAGCGGAGTTAAGAGTCTGTTGAATGGGTCTTGAATTGAGCATGTGCTATGAGTGTAAGGACATTGAATAGTCCATGCTACTATGTAGCGTCTAGAACTTGCATGGTGTTTATACAAACTAAAATGAGGGATGTCGATTGTAGGAGATGATTTACGCATTTCTTTGAATGAGACTAATTTTTATCTCTCGCTTTACCTACCTTGAATGTCTAATCCTAGTTATCCCCATTGAGCCTTTAGCCTATTCTTTGCAGCCACAAAATGAACTTGACCCCTCCTTTTCAATAGCCTTGAATTTGATCCAAAACACCTAAGTGCTTATGTGAAATTGCAAAAGAGAGTTAAGGAGTGAGGAGTTGGAAGAAGAAAGAAAAGAGTTGTGGAAGTTAAAGAAAAGACCATAGGTACACTTGTTTAAAATGACTAAGAGTTAGTAGGAAGTAAAAGAACAAAAGAGCGAAAAACAAAATTAAAGAAAATTGCTCAAGTACTCCTTATTAACAGCTTAAGGGTGCCTAATGAAATGGGGAAACAAAGGAGGAAAATGGGAGTTGAAAAGAATAAAGGTGAAGTAAGAGGATAGAAATTCCTAATGAAAGTTTGACGGATTTAAAGCTCTTAAGAAAGATAGTCACTATTACCGGCCATGATAGTACCTACCTGCCCTTTATCTTACAGTACAACCCACTAAGTCCTACTTGATCTTACTTTCGAACACTCTTAAATTAGTGGAGTAAAATAGTAAAGGCAAGCTTATGGGTCAATACATGTCGCATGTGAATTCTTTGTGAGAGTGAGCTTATTTCTTATTCATACACCCATATATGTCATAATTTGAAAAATGATGAGTGAAAAAATGGGTAACGCTCTTATTGTGAGGGCACATGTTTGATGAACGAGAAAATTCATGTAAGATTTCTTAGTTGGTTAATTTGAATGGGTTTGTTGAGTTTGAGAGTCGATTCTTGAGGCTAGGAAGTCTTAACGTGGTTATACGTGATTTTAATGGTTATATCTTGCATGCTCTATTTTTAACTTGCTATCTAAAACAATCGGTGTAGCCTTGGCTTGAACTGTCTTGCTTCAATTAGCTATGTGTGAGTTCTTCATGTGCATGAGATGTAATAGAGTTGTTTAGAGAATGAACAAGGCTTTAAGTGTGGGGTTGTGATCTTGGGAATAATTATGTGCCCAAGTGCTATTTTATAACTTAATTTAGTCATGTTTGTCAATTTAAATTGAATATATTCTCATGTGATTTTGTATATTTATAAGCATAAGCTGACCAACATGATTAGTCTTTGTTTTGTAGGTGTAAAATGCATAGGAGAGACTAAATAATGATGGTTGAAGTGAAGGAATGGAGTTTGGATCAAATTTCAAAAGAAGGCAAGTGGGCATGCCAAGGCAAGGCTGGCCGCGCCAGGCAGCGTGCCATGATAGGCATGTGTCGCGCCCAGCGCCGTGCCACACCCTTGCCATGCGCGCGCAGATGATACAACAAGGCAACCACCCTGCGCAATGGCAATGTGCCATGCCAGGCGTCCTGCGCATCCAAGCCATTCCACGGTGTGCGTGCAGCGCGATGGCCTCTGAGTCGTGCCCTTTGGTCCCATGATATGCCTCAACCAATTTGCAGTATGTATCCGTGACACCTCCACGGCACGCTGCTAGAGCTACGCGATGGGCAGTGTGTCACGGAGCAAGTTCACCAATGGCCAAATCTTTTATATTTTAATTTACTATAAATTAAAACCTTAGCTTCTAATTTCAGTATCACGAAATATTTTGAGAACACCGGAAAGCAGCGAAGGGAGAAGTGAAGAACTCTACCTAGGGTTTGTTATTTTTCATTCTCTTTTAACTACTCTTGTAAGTATTATACTCTAATTATATTTTTGAGTATTAGCACGAACATGAGTGGAAAAAACCCTTCCTCTAGGGTTGAGGCCACATGATATGATTGTAAATGCATGAATTCTTTGTTGGTTTGAGTTTTAGTTGTTGTTTTGTCTTACATTCTTTATTATATTATTTTTATGCTTGATCACCATGAAAATGAACTCGTTAAGCTTAGGTAAAAGCTCGAAAGAGTAACCCTAGGCTAGAACATAAGAATGTAGGGAGCAAGTTCTTGTCTTTACAATAGGATTCGTGATTAGGATAGAAATTATACCTAATTTGTCTTGCTTGGTTAATAAAACAGGATGAGCAAGACACCGAATTAGAATTATTACATCACCACTCGTAGAAGTAGTTGTGAATCTAAGTCTGATTATATGATTAGAGGTACGAAAATCCATAATCAAGGGTACAAACTCCGTAAACCACATCCAAGTAGTTAACTTGCTTACGAATTAATATGTCACATCCCCGCTCAACGATGTAGGTGTGCGACTAGTTTGTCGTGTTTAGAGGCTTTAAAGACCATGAACATCTCATTTTAACTATTTGAGACAACAACTGAAGTTTTCATACTCGAACTGTTGTGAATTGTTGCATTGCATGATCATATGGCCTTAACTCTAGTTGCTTCTTGTATTGTTTCTCAATTATTTTTTTATCATCCCTATATTTAATTAGAATTTTCCAAAATTTCTACATTCAACACTTGTGAAGGTTAAATTAGCACTTGAACTTGAATATTCGGTAAATTAGTCCAGTCCTTGTGGTTCGACATCCAACTCTGAAAAAGGGTCACTTTATTACTCATACGACCGCATACTCTTGCTCCTGTGCTGGAGCGCAATAGTAACATACCAGTAACCACATCCGGTGAAGTCTCCTACTGCTAATGCAAGGGAGGGCATAGAATCTATTTTGGCATTGTCCGCCACCCCCACTAATGGATGCCCCTTGCGAAGCTGAGCGTGTTGGAGCTTCTGCTGACCTGGTAGTTTGTGCACGACCTCTATCATCATCCCCTCTATGAAATGGACACGCTTGGCACATGTGGTCGGATCTACCGCACCCATAACAGATATCTTAGCCGAGTAAGCACTCCCTTGCATGAATCTTGCCACACTTACCATAGGCTGGAAAGGTGCGCTCTACCTGCATGCCCCTCTAGTCCCTTAAACCTAAGGCCCTGCTCCTCTGATCACCCTTGGGTCTGGATGGAACACTAGCTGATGATGGGCTGGAGCTAGTGACCTCTGCTGAATTTGAGGGCAGTGACCACCGCTAGATTTGTGCTGAGTAAACCCATAGCAATCTGTCCGGACCCTCTTGGCCTCTCTCTCCCTCATATGTGCCGCCTCCATCTACTGGGCGTACAAGACTATCCGAGGGAAATCCATATCCTGGTGGAGCATAGAGGTCCTGCAATCTTTTTCCAAATAACTTGCCACCCGTGAACAAACCTGCTCACTCGCGCCCTGTGGTCAACCACTAATTTCGGGGCGTACTTTGATAAGAGAGTGAACTCAAGGGAATACTCCTATAGAATCATCCTTCCATGCTTCAAATTCATGAAATCGTCTGCCTTCAACTCCCTCATCTCACGAGGGAAGAACCGATCTAGGAGCGCAACATGGAACTCCTCCCAATTAACAGGGCCTGCTCTGGTGGCCCTACTATCTTTCCACTGCTTGAACCAGATGTGTGCGGCCCCATTCAATTGATATGAGGCCAACTCCGTACACTCAAACTCCATTCACCCCCATGACCTGGCTGATCTTCACAATCTCATCAATAAACTCATGCGGGTCCTTATCTACTTTTGACCCGAGAAACTCTGGCGGGTTCATTCTCAAGAAATCTATGAATCGAGCTGCCGCCACCTTTCTATTATGCGGGATATGTGTCACTGCCTACTAGTTGACCTGAGAAGTCAAGGCCTATGCTAGCATCTGAATATCTGCTTGAAATTCAGCATAGGCAACCGGCTCCGGTGCATGGTGCTCCTAGACTGGTAGGGCTTGTTGGTACCCGTCTCCGTTTCCATTCCTATTCCTTCTACCGTTCATTCTGTGGGGAGCTATAATTCTGCAATCGCGAATAGCACGAATTAGAAGGATAGGGGGACATTCCATGGCACGACATAGATCATGAAAGAAGGGAACATTTCCTAAACATCTCGTAGCCTTTTCTTCATAAGTGTGTCACGCTTCACACCCATGAAAAAGACTCTACTTATAGCGGCTTTCAGATAACTTAAGACACTTCAAACCTATAGCTCTGATACCAAGTTTTTCATGACCCGAGTATAGACTCGAGTTGCTACATGGGACAAGGAGCCCCGAGAGACTCCAAGTCGACCCATGGAATGAACATACATCTAACTCAATCAAGTAAAGAGAAATACTTAACATAAATGATACAGCAGAAACATAATCATGACATACATAGAATAGGAAAACACTTCATACATGATAGCTGAATACAACACATAATCTAAAGGCCTCAAACATATCAGATGGGTTGATGGGTAAACACCCCCAACTTACCTGACAAGTCCAGAAAAATGAACATTAAGAGATAATTGATATCAATTGGTCCTCGAAGAATGAGGACTCACCAATGAGCTTGATGCTAACTCCGGGAATGAGCTAATGATGGTTCTAGGTCTGAAGATCGGAGCCTATATCATGAAATGATACAGTATAGACTATGCATTCAGTACGTGGAATGTACCGAGTATGAAAGGTAAGTAAACGGACATTTAAAAGACATAAAAGCTCATAAGAGATCATAAGAGTGGGACAACATGCTCATAACATAAATATCATAATGTAACATAAGGCTCAAGGTTTTCAAAATCATTCGCACTCCACTCACTGTCATAGTCATAAGAGAAACTTTATAAATCATAACTTGAGACGAAATAACATAAACATAACAATGCATAAAACATGCGGGACAATGGAAGGACTCGTCATAACCGACACCATTATGGTAAAGCCATACATGATGCCCCAACTATGTCGCTCAAGTGGGAAGAGCCATCCCTGGCTTGCTAGGCAAGAGACGTGCATTATGTGATATCACGAAGGAGGGGATCCATTAACATTGTAATGTATCATCATGAACCTACGGTTGCATATAGTTATAACACCAGCGTAGTCCTTTGAATGTTGGGATACTCGGTGCTAGACATTGCTTTCAAAAACATACACATTAGGCTCATACGTAGAACATAAACATCATTCATGATATTCATGGACAAATAAACTTTAACATCATTGATCCCTAGTAACATACATTTTTAGCCATGAATCAAGGGCCTTTTAGTCGACCAACATCATAAATCAATCAATCATGAAATCCATATCATATATCGTAAATCATTATTGAACATGTGGGCATTGCCCAATACTTTAACATGATTGAAAATATTCAATTTACCTAAAAACATGATTATAAACATGGGTAACTTGAAAACATTCTTGTCATCATCAATACTTCATCATACATGAACCTCCTTCATAGATCTTAGCTTTCATAAACTTCTCATGATTGGGCAGTTTAAATTTATAAAGTTGGAAACATGATTTTTATAAAAAATAACGTAAAACTTTCCCTTGAATCATAATTCAATAGTATAAATACATTTAAATCATACCCATATAGAGAATTAGGAATTTGATGCATTGGGTAAAAACCACATAGAATTAACATATAAAATTTCATGATTTTGATAGATTGGGAATGGGTGTGAAAGGATTCACCCACTCATAACCCTACATACCTGATTAAATCTCATTCTTACACTTCTTTGATTGCCCAAGAGGAATTTGAGAAGAATTGGAAGGGATTAAGCTTGATCTCCTCTCTAACTTCCTAACTTTGCATGCATGGGTTTAGAATAGGCTAGAATGGCTTATCCCACCTTAATACTCTCTGCAAATGTGTTAAAACGACGTAGTATAGGACCCTAGAGCATAGGAATGATGAGAATACCCTTAATAATTTCGCAAAAAATAATTGCTCGTCAATCCCCACGAGGGACCTAACGAGTCGTTGCCACCATCCACGAGTCATCACATCAGTCGTTTGGTACACTGTCAAAATATCACCAGAAACTCATGACGGGCCATCACACAAGTCATTACCGATGACCACGACTCGTGGTCACCACTCGTTATCCCTATTGCTTGTCCCCAAGTAATTATTTACCTGATTACCACGATCCACCCAACGAATCATGGTGACTGACAATGACTCATGGGTTCTATCCATCATGTGCACTGCCACTCACCTTTTCCCTCTTGAATTTCCTTGGCCATGGTTGACCTGAAGAGTCATGGGTCCTAACAATGACTCGTGGTCATGCTCGTGATGACTCCATCAATAATTCTTTTAACTCAAGCCTAGTACCTCTCTATGAGTCAGCTCATGACTCGTGGTTTTCCCCACATATCACAGAATGGCTCGCTCTATGACCTAGTACAAATTTTACAATATTCTTCGTTTCCACTTTCGGGTATAATCTTTGGCCTTCCGGGGTATAACACAAACCCGAACATAGGCTCACAGATTGCCCTTTAGTCAAATTAGGCGATGGTGGGTCTCATACTCCAGCTTCTAGTTCAGCAGCTCCACTAGCATGCCCCGCTCAGCAGGGGGCTTCTACTAGCGCAGGTGGCGGACAACACCAAAACCGATATTATGCCCTAGCATCTCTCCAGGAGCAGGAGGTCTCCTTGATGTAGTCATTGGTATGTTACGAGTTTTCCACCTTGATGTATATGCATTGCTAGATCTAGGGGCTACCTTGTATTTTGTGACACCTTATATGGCTAGAAGTTTCGGAGTCAGTCCTAAAATCTTGTCAGAGCCCTTCTCAGTATCTACTCTAGTGGGTGATTCAGTTGTAGCTAGGCGGGTGTATAGAAGTTGCCCTGTCACAGTCCTTCAAAAAGTCACCTCGACAGATTTAGTAGATTTAGCCATGACCGATTTTGATATTATTCTTGGCATCGATTAATTGTTTGCATGTTATGCCTTAGTCAATTGTAGAACCCGTGTGCTAGAATTTCAATTTTCGGGCGAGCAACCTTAGAATGAAAGGGTAGTTCTGTTGTGCCGGTAGGTCAGACCAGAAAGATAATCTCCAAAGGTTGCATGTACAATTTAGTTAGGGTTAAGGATGCTACATCCGAGATCCTGACTATCCAGTTCGTTCCAGTAGTATGTGAATATCCAGTAGGGTTCCCAGATGATCTACCGGGAATTCCTCCCAAGCGGGAGATTGATTTTGGTATTGACCTTCTTCCCGGTACACAATCTATATCTATTCCTCCTTACAGAATGGCTCCATCCTAGTTAAAGAAGTTGAAGGAGCAGTTGAAAGACCTTTTACAAAAGGGGTTCATCAGACCGAGCAAATCCCAATGGGGTGCACCAGTTCTCTTTGTTCGAAAGAAAGATGGTTCTCTATGTATGTGTATTGATTATCGATAATTGAACAAGGTCACCATCAAGAACAGGTATCTTTTTCCCAGGGTTGATGATTTGTTTGACCAGCTTTAGGGTGCTAAGTGCTTTTTGAAGATAGATCTCAGATCCGGACACCATCAACTCAGTTTTCGAGAGAGTGACATCCTGAAAACAGCCTTCGGGAGGCGATATGGTCATTAGGAGTTTGTAGTTATGTCTTTTTTGATTAACGAATGCTCCGGTAGCTTTTATGAACTTGATGAACATGGTGTTCAAGCGATACTTGGATATGTTCATGATTGTGTTTATTAATGACATCCTGTTATACTCTCGGAGCGAGGAGGAACATGCCACTCATTTGAGGGTGGTACTACAGACTCTCAACCACCGCCAACTATATGAAAAATTCAGCAAGTGTAAGTTTTGGTTAAACTTAGTGGCATTTTTGGGTCATGTGGTATCGAGTAAGAGTATAAAGGCTGACTCCCAGAAGATAGAAGCGGTGAAGAATTGGCTTAGACCAGTGAATCCTTTAGATATCAGGAGTTTCTTGGTCTTAGCGGGTTATTATCGAAGATTTGTTGAGTGGTTTTCATCTATTGCAGCGCCATTGACCAAATTGACCCAAAAGAAAGTGAAATTCCAATACTTAGATGCTTGTGAAAGAGGAGTTGAAGACTCGACTTACCTCAGCACCGGTGTTAACCCTACTTGAGGGTACCGATGGGTTTGTGGTGTAATGCGATCCTTCTATAATCGACCTTGGTTGTGTATTGATGCAGCATAGTAAAGTGATAGCATACGCTTCCATACAACTGAAAGTTCATGAGAAGAATTACCCGACTCATGATATTGAATTGGCAGCGGTGGTATTTGCCTTGAAGATATGGAGACACTATTTGAACGGGGTTCATGTAGATGTGTTTACGAATCACAAGAGCCTACAATATGTGTTTACACAAAAGTATCTAAATCTACGCCAAAGGAGGTGGTTGGAGCTACTTAAGGATTATGATATGAGTTTCCTTTACCATCCGAGTAAGGCCAATTTAGTAGCAGATGCACTTAGTAGGCTTTCTATGGAAATTGTGTCCCATGTAGACTAAGGGAGGAAGGAGTTGTTGAAGGATGTGCATCGTCTTGCATGGTTGGGAGTTCGTTTGGTTGACTCGGCTGACAGTGTTATAGTTCAAAATGGGTTAGAATCATCCTTGGTGACTGATGTAAAAGCTAACAAAACAAGGACCCTATTTTGGTAATGTTAAAGGAAACTATTCAGAATCAGAAGGTAGAGGTCTTCTCCAAAGGGGGAGATGGTGTGCTTCGATATTAGGGTAACTTGTGTGTCCCGGACATTGGTGATTTGAGAATTGGATGTTTCATGAGGCTCACGGTTCTAGATATTTGATACATCCAGGTGCCACGAGGATGTACCGTGACCTACGGGAAGTCTATTGATGGAATGGCATGAAGAAGGACATTGCAGAATTTTTAGCTAAGTGTATAAATTGTCAGCAAGTGAAGGTAGAGCATCAGAGACCGTGAGGTGTTCTCCAGGACATCAATATCCCTACTTGAATAAGGGAGGAGATTAATATGGACTTCATCATAGGGTTGCCTCGCACTCGTCGACAGTATGACTCCATTTGGGTGGTCGTGGACAGATTGACCAAAGCCGCTCATTTTCTACCAGTCAAAACCACTAATTCCCCAAAGGATTATGCCAAACTATATATCCAAGAGCTAGTTCGGTTTCATGGAGTGCCCTTGTCAGTCATATCAGACAGATGTACCCAGTTTACCTCTCAACTTTGGAGGTCGTTTCAAAAGGGACTTGGTACTCCGGTCAATCTCAGTACCGCATTTCACCTACAAACGGATGGACAGGTAGAGAGAACTATTCAGACTCTCGAGGACATATTGAGAGTGTGTGTGACTGTCTTCAAGGATAGTTGCAATGATCATTTGCCTCTCATTGAGTTTGCATGTAATAACAACTATCATTCCAACATTCAGATGGCTCCGTTTGAGGCTCTCTATGGGCTGAGTAGTAGATCGCCTATTGGTTCGTTTGAAGTCGGTGAAGCTGTGATGATAAGACCATATTCAGTCCATGAGGCCATGGAGAAAGTTTAGCTTATACGAGGCAGGTTGAAAATAGCTCAGTTGCCAAAAGACCTATGCTGATGTGAGGAGGAGGGAACTTGAGTTTGAAGTTGATAATTGGGTTTTTCTAAAGGTGTTTCTCATGAAGGGAGTGATGAGGTTCGAAAAGAAAGGAAAACTTAGTCCCCGTTATGTTGGCCCTACCAAATTGTGAAACGTGTTGGCAAGGTGGCATATGAATTGGAGTTGCCCTCAGAATTAGCTTCTGTTCATCATGTTTTTCATGTATCGCTCTTAAAGAAGTGTTTGGGGAATCCAACTCTAGTTTTTCCGGTGAAGAGTGTAGGTGTGAAAGACAGCCTTAGTTATGAGGAGGTTCCGCTGGACATACTAGATTGTCAGGTTCAAAGGCTAAGAAACAAAGAGGTAGCTATAGTAAAAGTTTTATGGAGGAATCAGCATGTTGAAGGAGCTACGTTAGAATCTAAAGCAGATATGATGGATAAATACCCACATCTATTCCCTACCGGCTCAATTTTAGCTTGAGATATCAGTTCTTCCTTAATAATCTGTTCAACTCATCTACCTTAGTTTCTTTCATGTAAAAATACGTATGTATGATTCATGAATTCAGTTCAGTCATGTAGTTCAAATCGGAGTCAGTCAATCTGTCAGTTTTCAGCACGTATGCTCGATATTTGAATATGGTGATTTTAGTTCTCTATTTTCTGTATGTTTTCCCACATTCGATGATAAATGTTCCCAAGGGGGAGATATTATAATAACCCGAAAGTGCCTAAGACTAAACCCGGAATTTGAAAGTGAAAGGTAGCTGAAATCTGAAAATATTTCTTAGAACGGGGCGTTGTACGGGTCGTTAGTGGGACCAACGGCCCATTGGATGTGTCAGTGGTGAGCTGCTGCAGGATTGGAGTTATAGGTAACGGGTCTAGGAATGATCCATTGTTTGATGTAATGGGTCGTTGGATGTGAGCCGTTGTGAGGCTTTTAAAGTTTAGGGAGAAAGTAATGAATAACGTAACGACTCGTCGTTAGGAAAAACGAGTCGTTGTAAGTGCCCATTGGGAAGAATTCTAGGTTAAGGTAGTGGTGACAATGACTGGCAACAATGAGTTGTTGGATCTTGTAACGACTCGTTCTATCCAGACGTGGTAGGGGATCTGAGACCTGATTCAGGGGTGTAACAACAAGGGGTGTAATAGACTGTTGGAGTCAGTAACCATCCGTTGTAACACCTGTGGTCACTGGCAGAGCAGTTTTTCCAAGAAATTCATTAAGGGTATTTTCATCATCCTAAGCCCTAGGGTCCTAAACTACATCATTTTAATCTATGACTAGTGAGTTTTAAGATGAGTAAGTTCATTCTAAGCTATTTCTATTCATGCATGCAAGTGTAGAAGTCTAGAGAGGTTATCAAACTCAATTTCTTCCAAGTTCTTCTCAATTCTTCCTTGGGCAATCAAGGGAGTTGTAGAATCAGTTCTTCTCAGGTATGTAGGGTTATGAATGGGTGAATTTGTTCACACCCATTCCCAATTTCTCTCTAATTGATAATTCTATGGGGTTTTATCCCAATTCTTATGAAACTCTTATGATCTATCTATGGATTAATCTCCTTCATGCATAAATTCATATTCTATGAATCATGGGCAAATTTTACAACTATTTCAATTATAAACATATGGATTTAAATTTCTATAAAACTATGCCCAATTATGTATGTTTCATAATAAATCAAGTTAGGATTCTACTTTCTTTTGATGTTCATCAACCCATTATGATTTATGACTAATGATATGATTTCTCTCTAATGCTCATCATGAATTTATGAATATAAAGTATATACATGTTTTACAAGTATGCATGAACCTCATGATTTATGATTGATGATTATGGCCGACTCAGGGGCCTTACTCTCATGGCTAGTTCACGTATTTCAAGCATGCTTATGATTATTATGATTTTAACTAGCCTATGAATCTCATATATATTATCCTATGAGCACTATATATGTTTTGGGAGTAGTATTTAACATCGAGTAGACCCAGAGTCCAAACATGCCCTGAGTCTCAGAACTACGCGCCAACGTAGCCACGATGGGACCTCCATGTTACTGTCCCCTTTGCCCAAATGGGCCCTCTGTTGTGATATCACACCTCTTTCATGGTTCTACCCTTGGAAAGGTACGAACGCCCTTCCTACTAGGGGTTTACAGGTTGGGCTCTATGTGCACTCATATGGGATATATCGGTTATAAGAATCTCCCGCTCTTTCTCATGATTTATGTATGGTTATGATTATATACTTTGGCTCAAGTCATATTTCATAAAGCTTTTCTCTTATGATTATGAATGATTTACGAATGTTTTGAAAACCTTGAGCCTTACATTTGCATTATGATATTTATGTTACGGTCATATTATCCTACTCTTATGAATTTTTATATATTTTAATTGTCCCTTTTATTTACCTTGCATACTCGATACATTCCACGTACTAATCGCATATTCTATGCTATATCGTTTTATGATATAGGCTCCGATCTTCAGACTCAGCCCCGTCACTAACCAGTTCTCTAGAGTTAGCATCCAGCTTCAATGGTGAGTCCTCATCTCTCGAGGACCATTCATTACCAGTTATCTTGTATTTACAGATTCAGACTTGTTGAGTTAGTTGGGGGTGTTGTCCCATCAACCCATCAAATATGTTAGAGGCTTTCAGACTGTATGTAGTAATTAGCTTGTCATGTATGAAGTGAATTCCGGTTCTGATGTTATGTTATGATTAGACTTCTGCTATGTTTATTATGTTAAGTCTTCTGCTTTATTTGATTGAGTTTTAGATGTATGTTCATGTCATGGATCGACTTGGAGTCTCACGGGGCTCCTTATCTTGTGTCTTGATTTGGGCCTATGTTTGGGTCGTGACAGTTTGGACGATAGCTTAGCGCCTAGGTAGGCTATGGTTTACAAGCTTTTGTGTTAGACTTTTATTAGCTTAACATATACATGTGTATGGTTGATATGTTTTTGATAGGTAGGAATTTAACTTGATTACATTATTGTATGTTAATTGAAATCAGTGAGATTCTAAGACAAAGCGGATTAGAAAAGGGATAGTAACATCCCATAATGATAAAACCCCTAGTATAGAGTTTGCAACAAAATAATAGGTCCATGTTTAAGGAAATATGTTGAACCAAACAAACGGTGTGTAGATTAGCCTTCGGGTGTGGTTATTAGAAATACTTCCGGTGTATAAATTATGGAATCAACCTTTCTAAATTTAAAATCTTGGATGGTTAATCATGTAGATCGTGTATACGAGATGAAATTAGATGAATGATTGATAAATTATAACGATGATAGAGCGTGAGCGGAAACAGTAAATTAGGATAACTATACCTTACTTAATAGCTTGAATGTGCTGTGGTTGGTATTGTATTCTCTGGATTGATGATTGTGTTGTTTGTATTAATGGTGGCATTTTGGCAAGTTAATTATTGAAATAAGCTTGATATTATGTTGTTTTCACTATGGTGGGTATGATTGTCACGACCCGAACGTACACCTGGACCATAGACACGGGACACGGGACCCCGAGAGACCCCAAGTAGACCCATGGTTCATGCATACAACTAATCTCATTCATATAAGCGGAATGATAATCATAGAAAACATAGCGAAAACGTAATTATAGCATAACATTAGAAAATACTGGACATACACATAAGCTGAATACTACACAGGTCTGAAAGCCTCTACAACATACGATGGGTTGATGGGACAATATCCCCAACTAACCCGAACAATGATGAAACGTAAGATAACATAAAATCTATTAAACAGCCCTCGAAACATGAGGACTCACCAATAAGCTGAGAACGTAAGTAGAGGTGGACAAAGGATGAGGATGAGCCTGAGATCCGGATCATGTATCATGAAACGATACAACACAGAAAGTATGTGGTCAGTACGTGGAATGTACTGAGTATGAAAGGTAAGTAAAACAGACATTTAAAAGTAAAATAAAGGTCATAAGCAACATAAGGGAAGGACATCATGCTTGTATCATAAACTTTAGAAGAAAACATAAGGATCAATACTTTTAAATCATTCATTATCATAATCACAAGTAAACTTTATTAAAACATAACTTGAGCCAATAACATAAAAATAACAATGCATAATACATGAGGAACAATGGCAGGACTCGTCATAACTGACACCTTCATTGTAGAGCCTTTCATGATGCCCCACTATCTCGCTCAAGTGGGCATAGCTGACCCTGGCTTGCCAGGCGAGGGTTGTACATAAGGCGTGATATCACATTTGAGGGGATCATTACCATTACATCATATCATTTACAAACCCACAGTGGCACGTGGTTATGAGACACCAATGTAGTCCTTTGAACGCCGGGCTACTCGGTGCTAGACACGGCTTCCACAAACATGCATATAGGCTCATACATAAATCAATAACATAATGCATTAAGATTCATTGGCTAAAATATAATATTTATCATCATTGATCCCATTTAAACATGCTTAGCAAAGAATTAAGTCCTTTTTATCGGCCAACATCATAAATCGATAAATCATGTAATTCTTTTTGTAAATCATAATTCATTCTTCAACATACGGGAATTGCCCAATACTTCATCATATTCAATTCTTTCAAAACATGCTCATAAACATGGGTAACTTGAAAATAATGCTTTTCTATCATCAATAAACTCAAATTATAGAGTAGTCATCATAAATGATAACTTCCATGAACTTGTATCAGATGAGCGTTTTATATTTAAAAGGATTGGAACATGATTTTGGGAAATAACATAAAATCTGCCCAACATGCATTAGGCGCTCCTGTCATCCTGTGGAGGAGGTATTTCCG
>JACEIK010005095.1:11102-26549 GCA_018107945.1 Datura stramonium | reverse complement strand
TATCTTCACTTTTATATAAAATCACATGAAAATGTATCAATTAGCTTAGACAACAAGACTAATTTAAGCTATAAAGCATATCACGGGACCTATATTATTTTCCGTGATCAATAGATAGACTGACGGGAAAACTCCCCAATTAGTCCACTATGTCTGAAACTGGTATGACATAACAAAACATAGCTAAAAGAATTTCCTCGAAAGATGAGGACTCACCAATACTAGGATTGAACAAGACTAAGATAAGACGGGGCTAACGGTGCGGTTGAGTCTGATCTCCCGAAACTATATCATGAAATGATATAGCGTAGAGTACGCGATCAGTTCTTTGAATTTACTAAGTATGCAAGGTGAGTAAAACATGCTAATAAAATATAGACTGAAAATATGAACATAATTCAAGATAGGAAATGAAAGTAAAGGAAAACATGCTAAACATCATATTCTTGAGGTAATCATAACCATGAGATATTCATCATAAGCTGAACATAATGACCCAAGGTTTTGAAGTAGAAAAAAATCATGTAATTTACCGTATTTGAAATCATACGTGAGAACTCATAGACTGATCAATGGGTCGAATGCACTATAAACATAATATCATAATGTATGAACATAAGCAACTGAAAACATGAGAAATAATGGGAGGACTCGTCATAACCGACACCTTCATGATAGAGCTTACATGATGCCCCAACTATCTTGCTCAAGTAGGCAGAGCCGTCCCAAGCTTGCCAAGCCCAGGAATGATAGGTGGCGTGATATCACTCGTGAGACACCACAGGTTTAAACATGAATATATACTTATGGTGGCACGTAGTTCTAAGATTCAGGGTTTGCCTGAACCTTGGGCCTACTCAATGCTAGACACTACTCCCAAAAATATGCACATGGCTCATAATCAATATCGTGGAATTATACATGAAGTTCATAAGCTAGTTTAAATCATGATATATGTGAACATGCAGGAAATACATGAACTAGAAATAAAAGAAGGGATCGTGAGTTGGTCATAGTCATAAACGTGATAATCGTAAAGGTCATGTATACTTTACAAAACCCTCATACTTGAAATTCATAAATTCATGAAGGGTTCCTGTAAAAATCATACATCATGATCATAATACATAATTTAAAACTTGAGAATAATATCATAAGAAAATATTGGGATTTCAATAGAAAAGGGAATTGAACCCTAGAAGTTCCTAATCATGTTTGATAGAAATTTCATGGAAGACTTGATAGAATTACAAGACCTAATCATAGAATCATTGATTTCATCAAGATAGCTAAACCCATAGGATATTCATGGAAGAGTTCAACAATACCCAATAGAGCCTTAGAAATTCGAAATTAGGGCATGGGGAATGGGAGATCGTAATTTCAATTGGAGAAGGGGCACGAGGATGAAAGAACCACTCATTGGTAAACCCCACATACCTTAATTCACTGATTCTTGACTTAGCTTGAAACCAATTGAGAATTGGAGAGGATGAGAGGGACGAACCCTATATTGCTCTTGCTAGCCTTGGAAGGTTTTTGATCTTGAATTTAGAGGTTTAGGAGTATAGTGAGCATCTAGGGTGATTATCCCCCTCAAAGCACTCCTTTTAAAGCTTAAAACGATGTAGTTTAGGACATAGGAGCTTAGAAATTAATAAAAGGTCTTACTAATTCGTCAGGAAAAAGGCCACTGCTAGGTACAACGACTCATCCAACGGGTCGTCCTACCATACCATGACCTTTTGTATCCACCCGTCACCATCCAACCCTTTTTTCCCCAGTTCTCAGATCTTCAAACAATAACTAGACAGGTGGGGTCATTACCTGCAACAATGACCCGTCATTCCCTCTCATTGTCGCAACTAACAACTTGCATAACTTCTAGAATCTTCCCAACAGACCCAAACTATGGGTCTTACCTCGAGACGACTGGTCATTGAACTCATCCATTATTACCGCTTCTTTCAATGGGTACAAATCATGACTTGTTGTTTCCTATAACATGTTGTACCATGAAATGTACTATCCAGCCTAAACACACTAAGAACGTAAAACATCTCCTGACCATGACCCATTACAGGGACCTATGAGTCGTACTATGACTCATCGTTTGATGTCGCCCAAGCGCATGCAAGCACATGTGGTCATTAAGTAATATAGGACTGAAAGTCTCGATTATCAATTCCTCAGGGACTTGTTAGATCAATTATTATAAGGTTATTACTTTATTTTTCTCTCTAAAAAATAGATAAAATGGAGAATGGTTTAAGGAATTAATCTACTAAATACTTGAAATATAAAATTAATTAAAACTAAGATTGTTGCAGACTTGTTTTGTACTTCAAATTATGATGAAAATCTAGGGAATTGGCACTTTTGTAGCAGGTTGAGTTTTCAAGACATGATTACGCTAGATTGATTCCCCCTAAGGTTGCTAGTTGCAAGTTACTACCCATTTCGTGCCACTCTCCAAAGCATCGAAGAACTATCTCATGAACCCTAATGCTTATATACCTATGGTCGTTGAAGAAACATGAAATGATAGTTATGCCTACTTGTATTTTAACTAAATAGGGTTGATGGGTATATCCCTATACTCATCAAAAACTAAAAACTTCCAACCAATTGGCCAAATGATCTTTGAATTCCTGTTCAATATTTACTTTTAACCCTTTTAGTTCCCTTTCCAAGTTGAATAAAAAGCCAACAGATTTGCTCACAAGTTGATCAGGCTAGTGAATAAGCAATTAAAACAAGTAAATATAAACAACCTTTATGAAAGAATCAAAACTAACAATCAACAGTCTTTCAAACTTGAACCGTTAACTATGGCCAAAACCCTATAATAGGCGTTTAGCCACTCATAGACAAGTAGAAAAACAAAGATAACATCATCATTCTTTGTCAAACAAGAAAGAAAAGAAGAAAACTAAGTAGAACTTGTGTCTTCTGCAAAAGCTACATTTACAACCTTCAAAATAATGAATGATATGATATTCGATGAACTAGAAAAGTCCTAAGTGTTATATATATTGGTGAGCCTTCAAATGACGCTTTTGCCCTCAAGTATTTGGCTTAAAAATCAGCTAAATATCATGCAGGAGAGGTTTGGCACGCCACCCTATGTATAGCACCACAAAATTAGTCAAATTTCCTCTGAAGAATAGCTTCTGGCGCCTAACTCTCACCATAGCACCAAGGACTTAACCAAATTTCAGCACTCCTAACACCTCTAGCTCCCTACTCTCACCATTGCACTAGAATGTTAGGAAAATTTCCTAAGTCTGCAATGCTTTTGGGGCTCTATGCTATCTATCTTGCCAAGGATATAGTCAAATTCTCATCTCCGGAGCTGAGGTACCTGGCGCCCCACGACATCCATAACACCAACTTTGGTGCATTTTTCTCTAAAACATAAGCGTTGGGCGCGCCACACCAATAATAGCCCCAGGACGACTTTCACAAACTCTTCTTTTTCACACTTTGAGTCATTTTTGGGTCCTTTATTCTTGGTTTCCTGCTCAAAACATCTAGAAATATTCACTAGCTTACAAGATGCATGAAAACATGAACTCATACATTTCATAGGGACTATGAACTCAAAACAAGGAAAAATATGAGTAAAAACATGGCAAATGAAAATCATCGTCCCAGAACTTCTTCCCTAGATATGGACCACGACTCATAACCATGATCCATTATTGCAGACCACGACTCGTACAATGAGTCGTTCTGAGAAAATTTTTAGACTTTTTCTGCTGAACATATTTCAAATCTTGAATCTAGTTTTAGGAACTTTTGGGGTGTGATATTATTTCCCCTTGGGAACATTCGTCCTCGAATGAAGGTTAAGCACATTGAAAAGCTGGGGAAGGAACTGCAATCCCAAAATTGAACAATAAAGCTGAAAACTAACGGAGTGACTAACTCCAGACTGGAATACATGAGTGAATTGAATTCATGAAATATACATGCATGCAACGACATGAAAGGAACATAGAGACATGAACTTGACATGAAACTGAATAGAGTAATAAGGAGAAAACTAATACCTCATGCTGGAGCTATGCCAGAAAGGAAAAGATGGGATATCTAGCCATCATATCTGCTTCGACTTCCTAGATAGCTCTCTTAACAAGCTAATTTCTCCATAACACCTTCACTGAATCTACTTCCTTGTTTCTCAACTTACGAACCTGAAGATCAAGGATCTCAGCTGAAACCTCCTCATATGTAAGGTTATCCTTCACGCCAATGTTCTCTATTAGAACAACTAAAGACAGATCTCCATACATTTTTTTCAACAATGACACATGAAACACCAGATGCACCAAAGCTAACTCCGCTGGTAGCTCCAACTCATAGGACACTTTGCCAACTCACCTTAAAACTCTATAAGGACCAACATATAGGGAACTAGGCTTTCCTTTCTTTTCAAACATCATCACTCCCTTCATGGGAGACACCTTCAGAAACACCCAATCATCAACAGCTAGCTCAAGATCTCTCTCCTAACTTTTGCATAGGGTTTCTATCGACTCTGAGCTATTTTCATCCTTTCTCTAATAAGCTAAACCTTCTCCATAGCCTTATGAACTAAATATGTACCTTTCAATGCAATCTCACCTACTTCAAACCATCCAATAGGTGATCTACACCTATGCCCATAAAGAGCCTCAAACGGAGCCATTTGTATGCTAGAATAGTAATTATTATTATAGGCAATCTTGATGAGAGGTAAGTGATCATCCCCACTGCCCTTGAAATCAATCATAAATGCTCTCAACATATCCTCAAGAGTCTGAATGGTCCGATCGGCCAGACTATCTATCTGCGGGTGAAAAGCTGTGCTAAGCTTTACCTGGGTACCAAAGGTCTCTCTGAAATGACCTCTAAAACTGAGAGGTAAATTGAGTACCCCTATATGAGAGGATAGAAAATGGAACTCCATGCAACTGAACCATCTCTCGGATATACAATCTAGCATAGTCCTCAGCTGAATATGTAGTTTTGACCGGTAGAAAATGGGCTGATTTGGTCAACTTGTCCAAAATCACCCATATAGTCATACTATCGGCATGTATGAGGAAAACCTGTAATGAAGTCCATACTAATCTCTTCCCACTTCCAAGTAGGAATGTTAATAACTTGAATCCTACCCCTAGGTCTCTGATGCTCAACCTTCACCTATTGGCAATTCAGACACTTAGCCACAAACTCCGCTATGTCCTTTTTCATGCCATTCCACCAATAGACTTCCCATAGGTAATGGTATATCTTGGTGGCAGCTAGGTAGATAGAATACCAAGAGCCATGAGCCTCTCTCAACATCCACTCTCTCAAGTCATCCATAACTATCACACACAATTGGTCCTAATGTCAGAGTACACCATCTCCCCCTTGGGAGAAAACCTCCACTTTTTGATTCTAGACCGCTTCCTTCAACTTTACTTGGATAGGATCCTCATCTGGCCTAGCCTTGACCTCAGTCACCAATGAAGATTTTGACCCATTTAGAGTAATGAATCCACCATTCGTCGTGTTAAGAAGGAAAACCCCTAAACAAGCAAGCCTATGGACATCCTTTACTAGCTCCTTTCTCCCATTCTCTACATGAGACACACTCTTCATTGAAAACCTGCTAAGAGCATCAGCCACTACATTGGCCTTGCCCAGATGGTAAAGGACACTCATGTCATAATCCTTGAGAAGTTCTAGCCATCTCCTTTGTCGCAAATTCAAGTCCTTTTGAGTGAATAAATACTGAAGGCTCTTGTGGTTCATGAACACATCCACATTCACCCCATACAATGGGGCCTCCAAATCTTCAAAGCAAACACCATAGCTGCCAACTCTAGGTCATGCATTGGATAATTCTTCTCGTGAGTCTTAAGCTGTGTAGAGGCTTACGCAATGACCTTGCCATGTTGCATTAGTACACAACCAAGACCAATCCAAGGGGCATCACAATACAAAACAAAACCATCTGTACTCTTCTGTAGGGTCAATATTGGGACTGAAGTGAGTCGAGTCTTTAACTCTTGAAAACTCTTTTCACAAGCATCTGACCACTGAAATTTGACCTTCTTCTAGGTCAACTTTGTCAATGGTGCTGCAATGGATAAAAATCCCTCTACGAACCTCCAGTAATAGCTAGCTAAACCCAAAAAGCTTCTAATATATGTGGGACCGACAGGTCTAGGCCAATTCTTCACCGCCTCAATCTTCTAAGAGTCCACCTACACTCCCTAATTGGACACCACATGACCCAAAAATGCTACAGAGTTCAGCCAAAACTCACACTTGCTTAACTTAGCAAACAACTGGCGATCCTTGAGAGTCTGCAACACAATCCTCAAATGAGCAGTATGCTCCTCCTCGCTCGACGAGTACATGAGAATATCTATGAAAAATATCATAAGCACATCTAAATACTTCTTGAACACCCTATTTATCAAATCCATAAAAGACGCAGGAGCATTTGTTATTCTAAAAGACATAATCACGAACTCATAATGACCATACCGCATCCTAAAAGCTATCTTCGTCCGGTCAGTACGTGGAATGTACTAGGTATGCAAGGTAAGTAACACAGACATTTAAAATGTGTGAAAGCTCATAAAATAGCATAAGAGTAGGAAATCATGCTCATATCATAAATATCATAGGGCTCAATGTTTTCAAAGCATTCATAATATTGAACATAACTTGAGCCAATATACATAATCATAGACATTTATAAATCATGAGGAACAGTGGGAGATTCTCTTAACCGACATACCTCATATGAGCATACATGAAGCCTGACTTGTAACCCTAGTCGGGAGGGTGTCCGTACCTTGCCAAGGGTAGGACCATGAAAGTGTGATATCACCATGAAAAGGGCCAATTGGGCCGGGGACAGTAACAAAGGAGGTCCCAACATACCTATAGTGGGACGTAGTTTATGAGATTCGGGGAAAAACCTAGGCCTCGAACCTACTTGGTGTTTGATACTAGTCCCAAAACATATATAGTGCTCATGGTATAATATGCATGAGTTTATAGGCTATTTAAATCATGATAATCATAAGAATGCTAGTAAATACGTGAACTAGCCATGAAATAAGGATCGTGAGTCGGCCTAAAACATAATTCATGAATCTTAAGTTTAATACATACTTGTAGATCATACATATAACTTGTAAATCATCAAATCATGATGGGTAATTGGATAAATTCATATTCAAAATCATAAATCATGCTTGGCTTGTAAATATCATCAATTGAAGAGAAGATCATAAATCGATTCATCAGAAATCATGCTTAAATAGGCTTGATTTTAGTAAAAATTGAAATCAATAACTTTATAATCGGGAATAGTTGTAAAATCTGATCAAAATTCATAAAATATGATGCAATTCGCAAATCATTACAACCCATTAGTAAATCATTAGATTTTCACAAAATTGAATTCAAAACCCAATGAGATTTTTGATAGATTTTCATAAATTAATAGAGATTGGGTATGGGTGTGAACGAAAACACCCATTAATAACCCTACATACATGAAAAGGCTTGATCTACCACTTCTCTGATTTCCCAAGAAGGATTTCAATGAGAACCTTGAGAACTTGCTCTAGATCACCTCCTCAATCTCTCAAGTTTGCATGCATGGAAGGAAATAACTTAGAATTGGTATTCTCCCTCCTAAAACCCACTAAAACGAGCCTTAAATGATGTAGTATAGGCTTTAGGAACTTAGAATTTAAGAAAAGGCTCTTACTAATTCGCTGAAAATTAACTGTCAGGTGGTCCTAACGGATGACCTGACGACACGTTGCTAGAGTGCACGACCCCTTAAGTTGATCGTCAAGAACACTGTATCACCATCTCTCCTGGGTTTGTAATGGGTCACTTCACGACTCGTTAGGGGTGACCAAGAGTTGTGGTCATCACTCGTTAAGTACACTTCCCATTTTTCCTATCCCCACTTTTCTTCCCTCCCCACGGCTGACCCAACGACACGTGGGTCCTGACCACGAGTCGTGGTCTCGCTCGTGGGGTCTCAACCCTTCCAGGACTCCTCTCAAGAACTCAGGTCTTTCCCACGAGTCACCTGATGATTCATGGGCTATCCTCGCGAGTCGTGAAATGACTCGTCCTAATACTACAATAATAATTTCCACTTTTTCCCCATTTCAAATCTCGAGTCCGATCTTTGAGCTACCGGGGTATGACAATATCTCCCCCTTGGGAATGTTCATCCTAAATGTAGGAAACAAGATGAAAACTGAAACATGCAATTATCATATTCAAATACTGATCATTTAAATAAAAAATTAACGGAATTCCTACCTCTGATTCATATCACATAGCTGAATTGCTATCATGCTTCACATACATATCTATACACATAAATGAAACTTGGACACATGAGCCGAACATGAAAACTAAATAGATTCATAGCATAAAACTGACACCTCAAGTCGGAACTGAGCCGATAGAGAATAAGTGTGGGTATTTAGCCATCATATCTGCCTCGGCTTCCCACGTAGTTCCCTCAACATGTTGATTTCTCCATAACCCCTTTACTGAAGCTACTTTCTTGTTCCTCATCCTCCGAAACTGGCGATCCAATATTTCAACTGGAACTTCCTCATAGCCGAGGCTATCGTTTACACCAACGCTGTCCACCGAGACCACTAGGGCTGGGTCTCCCAAACATTTCTTCAAAAGCGACACATGAAACACAGGATGCACGGAAGATAACTCTGAGGATAAGTCTAATTCATATGCTACCTTACCAACTCTTCTCATAACCTGGTAGGGACCAACATAGCAGGGACTGAGTTTTCCTTTCTTCCTAAACCGCATGACTTCCTTCATGGGAGATAGCTTCAGAAATACCCAATCCTCCACCTCGAACTCCAACTCTGTCCTTCTCACATTAGCATATGACTTTTGACGACTCTTAGCGGTTTTTAGCCTGTCCCTTATCAACTGGACCTTCACCATAGCCTCATGAACCGAATTTGTCCCTATCATAGCTGCCTCACCAACCTCAAACCATGAAATGGACGATCTACATCTCTGCCCATAAAGAGCCTCGAATAGTGCCATTTGGATGCTAGAGTGATGGCTGTTATTATAAGAAAACTCGATCAAGGGAAAGTTATCATCCCAACTACCTTTGAAGTCGATCACGCATGGTCTCAACATTCCTCGAGGGTTTGGATTGTCCGCTCAACTTGATCATCGGCTTACGGATGAAATGCTGTGCTGAGACCGCCAAAACTGAGAGGTAAACTGAGTACCTCGGTCTGAAATAATGGACAAGGGCACTCTATGTAGCCGAACCAACTCTCGGATATAAAATTTGGCATAATCATTCGTTGAGCCTGTGGTTCTCACTTGTAGGAAATGTACAGCCCTTGTCAATCTATCTACCACCACCCAAATGGAATCATACTGTCGGCGAGTACGCGGCAGGCCTATAATGAAATCCATATTAATCTCTTCCCACTTCCAAGTAGGAACGCTAATATCCTGAAGTACTCCCCCCAGCCTTTGATGTTCAACCTTTACTTGCTGACAGTTCAGGCACCTGGCTATGAATTCTACAATATTCTTCTTCATGCCATCCCATCAATAGATTTCTCGTAAATCACAATACGTCTTGGTGGCACCTGTATGGATAGAATACCTAGATCCATGGGCCTCATGCAATATCCGACTCCTCAAATCATCAACATCTGGGACACATAGGCAACCCTAGTGTCGAAGCACACCATCTCCCCCTTAGGAGAAGACCTCCACCTTCTAACCTTGAACAACTTCTTTCAGCTTTACCAAAATCGGATCCTCATCTTTTCTAGCTTTCACGTCAGCCACCAAGGATGATTCTGATCTGTTCTAGACAACAACACCGCCATCAGTCGAGTCGACCAACCTAACTCCCAACCTTGCGAGTCGATGTACATCATTTCACCAACTCCTTCTTTCCTTCATCCACATGGGACACACTCTCCATAGAGAGCCTACTAAGTGTGTCCACTACCACATTAGCCTTACCCAGATTGTAAAGGAAACTCATCATAATCCTTGAGTAATTCCAACCACCTCCTTTGCTGAAGATTGAGATCTTTCTGCGTGCACACATATTCTAATATGTTGTGGTCTGTAAACACATCCACATGGACCCCATATAAGTAATGTTGCCATATATTCAATGTGAATACTACCACTTCCAACTCTAGATCATGGGTTGGGTAATTCTTCTCATGGATCTTTAACTGTCTAGAGGCATATTCTATTACCTTCCCTCGCTGCATCAATACATACCCGAGTCTGATTCTCAAAGCATCACAATACACCATAAAACCATTTGTACCCTCGGGTAGGGTCAGCACCATGTGGTAGTAAGTCGAGCCTTCAACTCTTGGAAGCTCTTCTCACAAGCCTCCGACCATTGGAACTTCACCTTTTTTTGAGTCAACTTGGTCAAAGGTGTTGCAATCGATGAGAAACCCTAAACAAACCTCCGATAATAACTAGCTAAACCAAAGAAACTCCGAATATCCAAGGGATTCACCGTTCTAGGCCAATTCTTCATCGCCTCAATTTTTTGAAAATCTACTTTTATGCCCTTGCCTGATACTATATGGCCCAAAAATGCTACTGAGTTCAACCAAAACTAGCACATGTTGAACTTGACATACAATTGATGATCCTTGAGGGTCTGAAGCACTACTGTTAAATGAGCGGCATGCTTCTCCTCGCTCTGGGAGTATATAAGGATTTCATCAATGAATACAATCACAAACATGTCTAGATATGGCTTGAACACCCTGTTCATCAAGTCCATAAAAGATGCAGGAGAATTTGTCTATCCAAAAGACATAACTACAAACTCATAATGTCCATATCGCGTCCTGAAGGATGTCTTCGAGATATCTCCCTCCCGAACCCTAAGCTGATGATAGCTGGACTTGAGATCTATCTTTGAGAAACACTTGGCTCCCTGAAACTGATCAAACAGATCATTGATCCTGCATAAAGGATACCTATTCTTAACGGTGACCTTGTTCAATTGTCTATAGTCAATTCACACCCGAAGCGAACCATCCTTCTTCTGGACAAATAAATTGGTGCACCCCATGGAGACTTTCTCGGTCTAATGAAGCCCTTATATAATAGATCCTTCAACTCCTTTAGCTCGGCTGGATCCATCTTGTAAGGAGGGATAGAGATGGGCTGCGTGTCGGGTAGAAGGTCAATACCAAAATCAATCTCCCGCTCGGGAGGAACACCTAGAAAATCATCAAGAAAGACCTCTACATACTCATGCACCACCGGAACTGACTGGATAGTCAGGGTCTCAAACTCAACATCCTTAACTCTGACCAGATGGTACATGAAACCCTTAGAAATCATCTTCCGGGCCTGAAGATATGAAATAAATCCACCTGCTGGTACAACCGAACTACCCTTCCACTCCAACACTAGTTTTCTAGGAAAATAAAATTCCACCGCACGGGTTCTACAATTTAATGAAGCATAACACGCGTACAACCAATCCATTCCAAGAATATTATTGATGTCAGTCATGGCCAACTCTACAAGGTATGCAGAGGTGACTTTATGCAATATAGTGATCTGGCTTTCTCTATATACCCATCTAGCTATGACCGAATCACCGACAGGAGTAAAAACTGAAAATGGTTCTGAAATAGTATCGGGACTAACTCCAAAGATACTAGTAATATAAGGAGTCACAAAAGACAAGGTAGCTCCTGGATCTAGCAAAGCATAAACATCATTATGAAAAACACGCAACATACTAGTGACCACATCCAGGGAGACCTCCTACTCTTGATGGGGTGCTAAAGCATAGAACCTATTTTGGCGCTAACCGCCAGCTGAACTAGTCGAGGCACCCTGTTGAGGGGGACGTGCTGTTGGAGAGGCAAAACTAGTTGCTGGCATATGAGCTCCACTGACCCCTAATCTGGCTGTAGGGAAATCCCTGAATCTATGTTCGAGTTTGCCATACCCGAAACACGAATCCGAGCTGATTAGGCACTTAGCGGGATGATTCTTTCCGCACTTCTCACAAGCTAGGAAAGTGCGCTCTATCTGCATGCTGCCCTGGTCCTTCGAATCTGGAGCCCTACTCCTCCGATCCCCTCAGAATCTAGATGGAGTACTGGCCGATAATGGTGTCAGAGCAATAAACCGAAGCTAAGACTGTTGACGCTGTCCACCCCCTAATCTGACTTGAGAAGTCCCATAACTTTCGGTCCTGGCCCTTTTCGCCTCTATCTTCCTCCGATATATCGACTTTATTTGCTGAGCATGCAGCACAATGCGGGAAAAATCTATATGTCGATGCAACATGGCAATCCTGTAGTCTTTATCCATATAGACCACCACCCTGTGCACAAATCGACTCACTCGGGCCCACTGGTCCGCCGCCAACTCCGGTGCATACTTGGATAAACGAGTGAACTCCAATGCATACTCCTGAACGGACATGTCACCTTGCTTCAAGTTAACAAACTCAGCCGCCTTTTGGTCCCTCGTCTCCCGAGGGAAGAATCGATCCAAGAATGTTATGTGGACTCTTCCCAACCGATAGGGCTTGCACCCACTACCCTAGCATCTCTCCACTGTTTGAACCATATCTAGGCCATCCCCTTAAGCTGATAGGAGGCCAAGTCAACGCAATCTCCATTGGCCACCCCCATAACATGGGTGATCTTTAGAATCTCCTCAATAAAATCATGCAGATCCTTATCCACCTTGGACCCAAGGAACTACGGGGGGTTCATTCTCAAGAAGTCTCTACTCCGGGCCACTGCCGCATTTCTATCTGAGGGATATGCGCAACAGCCTACTCGTGACCTGAGCGATCAAGGCCTGCGCCAACATTTGGACCGCCGCCTGAAATTCAGCGTGGGCAACTGGCTCCAGTGCCTGGGGAGAGCAGGTGGGGCCTGTTGATGCCCATGATCATTTCCATCTCCATGGCCTTCACCATTCCCGTTTCTCCTTCCATTCATTCTCCTGGGAGCCATGATAGCATGAATTAGAAGGATAGAAGGACCTTTCATTGCACGGAATAGATCATGAAAGAAGGAAATATTTCTTAAACATCTCGTAGCCTCTTCGTCATAAGTGTGGCACGTGATTGCACCCCAGCGCACGCGCAAGCATACGTGGTCGTACAAGTAATACAGTGGCTCTTTTAGGAGCCAGATGTCGAACCCACATAGATTAGACTTACTTTAGCGAATATTCAAGCTCGAGTGCTATATCAAATTTTACTAGTGTTGATTTAAGAGATGTTAATTGTTTAAACTAAATCTAAGTGATGATCACAAAATACTCGGGAAACAATAATAAGAAGCATCTAGAGTTAAGGCCTGACAATCATGAAATGCGACAATTCACAACGGTTCAAGTATATAAATTTCAGTTTCTGACAGAGTTAATATGCAGTGTTCATGATCTCTCGAGCCTCTAAGCATAATAAACTAGTCTCACACCTATATCATTTAGCGGGGATGTGACGTCCTAATTCGTCAGCAATTAACTCTGTGGATGTGGTTTATGGAGTTTGTGCCCTTGATTATGGACTTTCGTACCTCTAATCATTTTACCTGACTTAACTTCACAATCTACGAGCGCTGATGTGACAATTCTAAGTCAGTGTCTAGCTATCATCCCGTTTTATTAACCATACATGGCAAATTAGGTATAATTTCTAACCTAACCTCTAATCCTATCATAAAGACAAGAACTTTCTCCCTACATTCTTGTGTTCTAGCCTAGGGTTACTCTTTCGAGCTTTTACCTAAGCTTAACGAGTTTATTTTCATGGTAATCAAGCATAAAAACAACCATAATGAATAATGTAATACAAAACAACAACTAACAACTCAAACCAAAGAAGAATTCATGCATTTACATTCATATCATGTGGCCTCAACCCTAGAGGAAGGGTTTTAGCCACTCATGTTTGTTCAAATACTTAAAAACATGATTAAAGTAAAGTACTTACAAGAATGATTAAAAGAGAATGATAAATAATGAACCCTAGGTAGAGTTCTTCCTTTCTCCCTTCGCTCCTCTACGTTGTTCTACAATTATTTTGTGATAATAAATTTAGAAGCTAAGTGTTCAATTTATAATAAGTTGGAAAAATGCAAAATTTGGCCTGTGGTGAAACAACTCCATGTCACGTTGGCTACCGCAGAGATTTGCCTCCGTGACACGCTGCCTATCGTGGAGATTTTCCTCCGTGACACTCTACTGTCGCAGATGCTCACTGTTTGGTAGCCCCTGCTCACATAAATTAATTCTTTGCTCCGTGGCACGTTGTTGAATGCCCCAATGCTTCTTCGAGGCACAGAGTTGACTCTGAATATCCTTTTTATCTTGTCTCACCATCCATAATCCGTCCCTTAACATTTATCTTCAAGATTAGGAACATTATCTTCACATTGAGCTCCATACATCGGCAATTTCAACCTAGAAAGAGAGCTAATAATATTTGTTAATCCATAGCCACAAATTACACAAAATATATGAGATTATTATTAAATTAAGGTACAACATGGGTAAAACATGTGTATAAAATAGTAGTTTGGGCATGTAAATATTCCCAATATCACTACCCCAGACTTAAAGTCTTGCTCGTCCTCAAACAAATCATTTACATCTCATGCACAAGGAAGACTCACAAATTATCAATTGACGCAAGATGACTCAAATTAAGGCTACAATGACTGATTTAGATGGATAGTTAAAATAAAGCATGCTCTATATATAATATATGGCAAAATTTAAATTCAATACAACCAAGTTAAGAACTCCTAGGCTTCAAGAATCGACTCTATAGATTAAGAATCGACTCTACAACCACAACAAACTCATGCACATTAGCCAATCAAGAAGTCCAACATGAATTCTATCTTTTCTCAAACATGTGCCCTCACAACAAGAGAGATACCCATTTTTCACCCACAAGTTTTCCAATTATAACATGTATGGGTATATGAATAAGAATTCAACTCACTCTCACGAAGAATTCACTTGCATTATCTATTGACCTATAATCTTGCCTTTGGTGTATTACTCCGCTAAGTTAGGAATTTTTGAAAGTAAGATAAAGTAGGACTTATAAGGTTGTAATGTAAGCTAAGGGAAGGGTAGGTACTATTCTGGCCAGTAATAGTGGCTATCTTCCCCAAGCGCTTTTAATAAATCACACTTTCATTACGTACATCTCTTCTCTTACTTCACCTTTATTCTTATCACTCATAAATTTCCTCTTTTGTTTCCCCATTTCTTTAAGAACATGATCTCGGGCAGAATAGCATGCCCGAGTGACGCTTTATAACTTAAATTAGTTTTGTTTATCTAAGTTATTTTACACATTTTCATGTAGTTTTATATAAA
>JACEIK010005094.1:101936-118063 GCA_018107945.1 Datura stramonium | reverse complement strand
GTAACCCACGTTCTTGCTCAACTAAGTCAGAATAATTAAAAATGAACCTAAGTGTGCTATTTATACTGGTGTGAATTTTTCCCGGAATAACAAGCAACGTGTCACGGAGTGCATCGCGGAGCACTGCCTCCATGACACAGAGCTAATGCGGACCCTCTCTGGAATCAGGTCCCTCAACAATAACTCCTCAGCGTCCCACGGCATGCAATGCGGAGCTTGGCCAACGTGCCACGGTGCAGTCGTGAACCCTTACTAGAATTTGATATTCCAGGTAAATGAACCCAATGTGCCACGGCTTGTATCGTGTGGCATTGCCTCCGTGTCACAGAGGCAACACGGACCTTCTCTGGAATTGGCCAAAACAAGTCACCCGAGGAAGAATGCCACCGCGATTGCCGCGTGACACGGCTCCATCGCGGAGCCCTTATATTTGCTGCTTTTCCTTGACCTTTTCCACTGCTCGCTTCCAAGTCCATTCCCGATTTTTACCAACATGTATCNTCGCGGAGCACTGCCAACGTGCCACGGTGCAATCGCGGACCCTCTCTGGAAATGCACCATCTGAATAATTCACTTCCAACGTGGCACGGCCTGATCGCGGTCCTTCACTGGAATTTATTTGGAATTTTCCATTCCAGGCAGAATGCATCCGCGATGGCAGCGTGCCACGGCTCCATCGCGGAGCCCTTGAAATCCTTGCTTCACCATCCACTTCCTTGCTCGTTCCCGAGTTCATCCTTGATTTCTTCCAACATGTCATTTTTCTTCAACAAAAGCATGTTTTTCCTGCAAAACAACGCTAATCATGTTGGTTAGTATAAATTCACGCTTCCGTACAATTTACATGAGAATGTACACAATTTATTAGACAAACAAGGCAAAAGTTATACATTTGAGTATCGATTTGGCATATAAATATGCCCCTTATCATCTCCCATTGTCTATATCATTTGAATTTGCATATCATTACTCATGATGATTATTTGATGCATGCATGTTAGAAAGCAAGGTTTGACTCATTGTTCAGCTTTTGATATAAATTTTATGATCTAGCTTTGAGTCATTCGAGTCAGCCATTATGTTCTAAAGCCATGCATGAGCACGTTATGATAAAGTTCGATTTCAGAATTTATTCATGTGTTCTTCTACTTACTCTCAAAGTTTATCATATATATGTATGGATGGATTTAGCTGATTTTATTATTAGAGCGGTTTTACCACCTTGCATACTCGGTACATTCACGTACGTGCATACTTCTATGCTGCATCGTTTCATGATGCAGATCGGATGAGTTCAGCCCCGTCCGTAACCGCCCTATCAGAGTTAGCATTTGTTTCTTGGTGAGTCCTCATCAGCCGAGGGACTAGACTTTCAGTTATTTGAGCATATAGCCAGGTTTGGTATTTACGAGATAGTTGGGGTGTTGTCCCGTCAACTCATCTGGATTAGAGGTTATTCAGACTTAGAAATGTTCTTATCTCAGATGTTTGTTACATTTGTTATGCTAAATTAGAGTTCCGCTGAGCTTATATCGTTTATGTTTCCTTCATGTTTATTGAGTGAGATAGTGAATGCTTATGCCATGGGTTGGCTTAGGGTCTCTCGGGGTCCCTTCTCCCATGTCACGATCCGGGTCCCTCTCGGGTCATGACAAATAGATCACTAGACGACTCATGGTCACCTAAATCCCAAATTTTCAACCAAGTCCAATACTTTCCCCACGATTCATAATGACTCGTGGTGTTCCTCTTAGTCTTGAGATGACTCGTCCTATGACTGGTGCGAGAAATCTACAGTTTTCTCTATTTCAACTCTCGGGTCGATCTTATAGTTTCGGGGTATTAGAATATCTCTCCCTTGGGAAAATTCGTCCTCAAATGTGGGAAAACATACTAAAAAGTAGCAGAAATGCAATCATCATACTCACATACACTTAACATACTTGTTGGCCGGCAGGTGGTGACTCAGATTTGAACTATGGTGAAATGAATTTGAATCACACATACATTCATTAAATGAAAGAAAGCGGGATACATAGTGAACATGAAACTGAATAGAGTACTAAGGAGGAAAATGATACACGAAGTTGAAATTGAGTTGGAAGGGAATAGATAATTATTTAAGCCATCATATCTGCTTCAGATTCCCAGGTGGCTCCTTCAACATGTTGATTCCTCCATAAAACCTTGGTTGAAGCTGCTTCCTTGTTTCTTAGCTTTAGGGCGACAGTCAGTCTATTTCACTGGAACCTCCTCATAACTACGGTTGTCTCTCACACCGACAACGTCCACCTGGAACAACTAGAAGGCCGGATCACCCAAACACTTTTTTAAGAGCAATACCACAGAGAAAAGTTGGATGGACTGGGACAATTCTGAGGGCAACTCCAACTCAATGTACCACCTTGCTAACCCATTTCACAATCCGATATAGGCCAACCTCTTGAGGATGAGTTTTCCTTTCTTTCTGAATCTCATCACTCCTTCGTGGGAGAAACCTTGAAATACCCAATCATCGACTTCAAACTCAAGTTCCCTCCTCCTCACTTCCGCATAGGACTTTTGACAACTTCTGAGATGTTTTCAACCACCATATAAGTTGAAATTTCTCTATAGCCTCATGGACTGAATCTGGACCTATCACCGCAGCTTCACTGACTTCAAACCAACCAATAGGTGATCCATATCTCCTCCCAGAGAGCCTACAAAAGGATCCATCGAATCTTTGGAATGGTAGTTGTTGTTATTTTCAAACTCAATGAGGCCAATAGTCATTCCAACTACCCTTGAAATCAATCACACATGCCCTCAACATATCCTCAAGGGAGTCACGAGATGGTCCGCTCCACACGACCATCCGTCTGCGGTTGAAATGTTGTGCTAAGCTCAAACTTGAATACCGAGTCCTTTTTTAAACGACTTCCAAAACTGGGAGGTAAACTGAGTACCTCTATCTGATATGATGGAAAAGGGCACTCCATACAACCGAACTAGCTCCCAAATGTACAACTTAGCATAATCCTCTGCTAAATCGGTAGTTTTGACCGATAAAATGAGTTTCCTTAGTCAACTGTCTACAATCACCCAAATAGAGGTCATCTTTTGTAGACGATTATGAGGCAAACCTGTAATGATGTCCATATTTATTTCTCCCACTTCCAAGTAGGAATGCTAATATCATAAATCACCTCAAGTCTTTGATGCTCAATCTTCACATGTTGACAATTTGGACACTTAGCCACAAGTCTGCTATGTCCTTCATCATGTCATTCCACCAATAGACTTCCCACCATATTTATTTCCTCCCACTTCCAAGTAGGAATGCTAATATCATAAATCACACCTCCAAGTCTTTGATGCTCAATCTTCACATGTTGACAATTTGGACACTTAGCCACAAATTCTGCTATGTCCTTCATCATGTCATTCCACCAATAGACTTCCCATAGGTCACGATACATCTTGGTGGCACCTAGATTTATGGAATATCTGGACCCATGATTATTGTGCAACATTCAATCTCTCAAATCATCAACATCCGCAACACACAAACGACCCTGATATCGAAGCACACCTTCTCCCCCTTTGGAGAAGACTTCTACCTTCTAATCCTAAATGGCTTTCTTCAGTTTCACCAAAATAGGATCCTCGTCATGCCTAGCTTTAACATCGGTCACCAGACATGATTCTGACCCATTCTGAATAATAACTCCACCATCAGTTGAATCAACTAGATGAACTCCCAACCGTGCAAGCCGATGCACATCCTTTACCAACTCTTTCCTCTCCTCGTCTACATGAGATAAACTCTCCATGGAAAGCCTACTAAGAGCATATTCCACCATATTAGCCTTGCCTGGATGATAAAGGACACTCATATTATAGTCTTTCAAAGATTCCAAATGAACAAATTCAAACTTGAAAAGGATCTTCCTTATTCTTGAAGAATGAGGGGCAAAGGGATTGATCAAGAAAGAATCGAAGGAGACCGGGGAAAGAAAGATCTATGTTATTGACCGGACCCTTTTTTCTCATTTTGTTTGAAGCGGGCCAAATAGAGAATGAAATGCATAAAAAAATAGGGGAAGGAAGTCAGAGACTCCCCTTTATTTTGGTTTAAGGGCTGCTCGCCCTACCGAAATACCAAAGGCTTTCGAGGCTTACACCTCCCTATTACAGGATAGCTCCAACAACCTTCTCTAACATAGATTCAAATCCTTTTGGGTGAACATGTACTGTAGGCTTTTGTGGTCCGTAAACACATCCACTTGGACCCTATACAAATAGTGTCTCCAAATCTTCAAGGAAAATATTACCGCTGCCAATTCGAGATCATGAGTCGGGTAATTCTTTTCATGAACCTTCAGCTACTTGGAAGCATATGCTATAACCTTACTGTGCTACATCAATACACAACCAAAGACGATTCTCGAAGAATCATAATATACAGCAAACCCATCAGTACCCTCAGGTAGGGTTAACACTGGTGGTGAGGTGAGTCGAGTCTTCAACTCTTGGAAACTCTTCTCATAAGACTCCGACCATTGAAACTTCACTTTATTCTAGGTCAATTAAGACAATGGAGTTTCAATGGTTTAAAAACACTCAATAGATCTTTGATAATAACCATCTAAATCTAAGAAACTCTTGATATTCGAAGGATTCACCGGTCTAGAACAATTTTTCACCGCTTTTATCTTTTGAGAGTCTACCTATACACCCTCACTTGACACCACATGACCCAAAAATGCCACTGAGTTCAACCAAAACTCACATTTACTGAACTTTGAATGTAACTGGCGGTCTTTCAATGTCTGTAGCACCACCCTCAAATGAACAATATATTATTTCAGACTCAGTATAACTCAGTATTAGATTCAGTATANGTAACTGGCGGTCTTTCAATGTCTGTAGCACCACCCTCAAATGAACAATATGCTCCTCCTTGCTCCGAGAGTATATAAGGATGTCATCTATGAGCACAATCATGAACATGTCCAAGTATGGCTTGAACACCCTGTTCATCAAATGCATAAAAGATGCAGGAGAATTCGTTAGTCCAAAAGACATAACTACAAACTCATAGTGATCATACCGAGTCTTGAAGGTTATCTTCGGGATGTCACTCTCTCTAACTGTGAGTTGATGATACTCGGACCTGAGATCTATCTTTGAAAAGCACTTAGCAACCTAAATCTAGTCAAACAAATCATCGATCCTAGGAAGAGGATACATGTTCTTGATGGTAACTTTGTTTAACTATCGATAATCAATACACATTCGAAGGGAACCATCCTTCTTTCGGATAAAAAGAACTGGTGCACCCCATGGGGATTTGCTAGGTCTGATGAATCCCTTGTCTAAGAGGTCTTTCAACTTCTCCTTCAACTCCTTTAACTTGGTTGGGCCATTCTGAAAGGAGGAATAGATATAGGTTGTGTATCGGGAAGAAGGTCAATACCAAAATCAGTCTCCCGCTGGGGAGGGATTCCCAGTAGATCATCTAGGAACACTTCTGGGTACTCACACACTATAGGGACTGACTGGATAGTCAAGGTTTCGAACGTAGCATCCTTAACCCTAACTAGATGGTACACACAATACTTAGAAATCATCTTTCTGGCCTTAAGGTAGGACATCAAAATCGGTCATGGCTAACTCTAATAAATCTGTCAAGGTGACTTTCTGAAGGACATTGACAGGGCAATTTTTATACACCAGTCTAGCCATAACTGAATCGCCAACTAGAGTAGAGACTGAGAAGGGTTCTGATAAAATTTGGGGACTGACTCCGAAACTACTAGCAACATAGGGCGTCACAAAAGATAAAGTAGCCCCTGGATCTAACAATGCATATACGTCAAGGTGGAATACCGTAACATACCAGTGACTACATCTGGGGAGACCTCCTACTCCTGACGGAATGCTAGGGCATAGAATCTATTTTGATGATGACCATCACCCGCACTAGTAGATGCCCCCTACTGAGCTGAGCGTGCTGGTGGAGCTGCTGAACTGGAGGCTGGGCCTTGGCCCTGATCATGACCCTGTCTGTCTGTTGGGCAATATCTAAGCATATGTATGAGCTTCCCACACCCGAAACAAGCACCTGAACCTGCTAAGAACTGGCCCACGTGTCTCCGGCCACATATGCTACACTCAGGAGGGATGGTCTCTGCAGGTCTGCTACTCTGGCTTCTAGAGCCTGATGCTCATCCCCTCTGAGGCACATGGATCTGGATGGAACACTTATAGTCGCAGGCGCTGGGGATGAATATCTCTAGTTGGACTGTTGACGGTGCCCACTAGGTCTCTACTGGGAGAGTCCAAAGATATCAATCCTGGCCCTCTTGGCCTCTCTCTCCTACTCACTCATCTACACCCCCTTCATCTGCTGGGCGTATAGGACTATCCGAGAAAATTCAATGTCCTGATGAAGCATCATGGTCTGGAAATCCTTGACTAGGTAGTCTGCTAACCAATGCATGAACCGGCTCACTCGGGTTCTCTGATCCACCACCATCTCAAGTGCATACTTGGACAGACGAGTGAACTCCAAGGCATACTCCTAAACTATCATCTTCCCTTACTTTAGGTTCACAAACTCCGCTACTTTAATCTCCTTCATCTCACAAGGGAAGAATCGATATATAAATGTGGCATGAAACTCCTCCCAACCAATAGGACCTGCTCCAACTGCCCTGCCATCCTTCCATTGCTTGAATCAAATATGCGCAACCCCTTTCAATTGATACGAGCCTAGATCAACGCACTCCTCTCCGATCACCCCCATGATCTAGGTGATCTTCAAAATCTCATCAATAAACTCATGTGTATCCTCGTCCGCCTTTAATCCAAGAAACTTCGAAGGGTTCATCCTCAGAAAATCTCTGACTCTTGCCGCCGCCGCATTCCCATTCTGAGGGACATGGGTTACCGCCTGCTGATTAACCTCGGCGGTCAAGGCCTGAGTTAACATTTATATGGCTACCCTAAACTCAGTGTGAGAAAGCAGCTCGGGTACATGCTCCTCATGGGCTGGTGGGGTCTGTTGGTGCCCATGTCCATTGTTATTCTCGTGGCCATTTCCATTTCCATTTCTTCTTTCGTTAACTCGGTGAGGAGGCATGATTTTGCAAATGCGTATATCACAATTTAGAAGGATAGAGAGACATTTCATCGCACGACATAGATCATGAAAGAAGGAAACATTTCCTAAACGTCTCATAGCCTCTTCTTCATAAGTGTGGCGCGCTTCACACCCATGAAAAATACTCTACTTAACACGGCTTTCAAACACCCTAGGACACTTCAAAACCTAATGCTCTGATACCAAGTTTTTCACGACCCAAACATATGCCCGGATCGAGACATGGGACAAGGAACCTCGAGAGGCTCCAAGTCCACCCATGGCCTGAACATAACATCTAACTCATACAGTTAAGGTGGAAGATCAACATAATTAACATAGAAGAAGTCTGAACATACATAACATCTGAGTACATACATAAGTCTGAAGCTGAATATATACTATGTCTGAAAAGCCTCTAATACTGACGAGTTGATGGGACAAGACCCCAACTAATTCACTAAATTCTAAAATTGAAAATACAAAATATAATTGATAAGAAGGGCCCTCAAAAGATGAGGACTCACCAACCGAAACTGAGAAATGCTAACTCTAGAAATCTGACTAGTGGGGGGACTGAACTTGGATATTAGAGCCTGTATCATAAAATGATACAATATAGAGTATGCATTCAATACATGAAATGTACCGAGTATGCAAGGTAAGTAAAACCACTAAGTAAGTAAAATCATAAATCATGTATATTATATAACATAATCAAGATAAGATTCTGAGAGTAGGGCTTGCAAGCTATTTTCTGAAATCATGATCTGAACATAACTGAATATCATAACTAAATTGAATGACCCAAAGCTGAAAACTGATAATTATATGTAAAATTGTAAATTGGGTCAAACCTGTTGAAAACATAATATCATGACTGATGAACATGCATAACTAAAATCATGAGGAACAGTGGGAGACTCGTCATATACAGATATTACCACGATAGAGCATACGTGGTCCTGACTATCACACTCAAGTGGGCAGATCCGTCCAAAGCTTTGCCAGGCTAAGGACACTACCATGATATCGATATCAAGCTGAAGGCCCCTTGGGAGAAAGGAAAGCTCACAAGGGAGGTATATGAACATACTTATGTTGGTGCATAGTTTTGAGGCATAGGATTGACTGACCCTTAGCCTACTCGGTGCTAAACACTACTCCCAAAAAACATGTATATGCTCTCTATCATTTTTCAACAAAGCTGACCATCGTCTAGTGACGAAGCTGAATAATAACATACATGCATAATCTGAAATCATAACATGAGGAGCCATGGCTGAAACCATACCACAAGTTGAACATAATTGGGAGTTTAGACTCCAAAATCATGTGGTAAGCTAATTACATGAAATTGTAAAACATACTTGATCATATGGGCTTGCCCAATACTTAATATGCTTGAAATCAACTTTATTCTGTTGAAAGCATGAACATAGACATGGGTAATTCAAAATCATACTCTCTCCATAAACATCTCATCATGCTTGAATACATATTTCATAGATCTCTACTTTCATGAACTTTCACGGATAGGCATCATAATTTAGAAAACTTGAAAACATAATTTATAATTTAAAACATTATAAAATATTTCCATTGATCATAATTCAACATTAGAAACATGATTAGATCATACCCATGATTGATACTTAGGAAATTCATACATTGGGTAAAAAACCCATAGATTCATCAACTAGAATTTTCATGAATTGAGAGAGAATCGGGCATGGGTTTGGACAATTGCACCCATTCATAGCCTTATATACTTAAAGAGATCTGATTTCACAACTTCCTTGATTGCCCAATGAGAATTGAAGACTTGATCACCTCTTAAACCTCTAAGCTTGCATGCATGAATTAGAATAGGCTTAGAATGACTTAAACCTTCTTAAAACATACTATTCTAAGCTTAAAATAGCGTATTTTAGGCCTTAGGAACATGAAAATTATGGAAAAGTCCTTAATAAATTTGCAGGAAAAAAATACACTGCCAGTCCCAACGAGGGACTGGATGACTCGTGGCTTGGACCACGACTCGTGGTCAACCTCTCATTACTTACACTGGAGATCTTCCTTCTAAGGGTTACCATGAGGGACACCACGACTTGTGATGTCCCCAATGACTCGTGGTGACCAAGTCGTCATCCATACTGCCCAAATTTCCAATCCTCCAAGCACCCCTTGACCACAGATCACTAGACGACTCGTGGTGTTGACCATGACTCGTGGTCACACCCGTGGTCACCTAAAATCCCAAATTTTCAACCAAGTCCAAACCTTTCTCCATGAGTCACTTAATGACTCATTATGTTCCTGACGGGTCATGGGACGACTCGTCTTGTGACCTAGTGCAGAAATTTCTATGTTTTCCGTTTCAACTCCAGGATTTGATCTTAGGGTTTTGGGGGTATTACAATGCTCCATAGTCATCCCAATAGCATATGTACCTGTAGCTACCTCAGCTTCTCTAGAATGCTAGGCCCTATTGGTTTTGGTCACTTGGTCAAGTGTTGTTTCTTCCTCCCATGAGTGATTCATCAATGCTCCACTTGGTACACTATCTGCTACTACTTTATTGTTATTGTTCAAAGATCTGCATAATATTTCCAGCAAGCTCTCATTGGGAATTTTGTGATTCAGGCACTTAGTCAATTTTTTATTGAACTGCAGCCATGTCTCATGAAGTTCCTCCATCTTGAGCTATTGCAAATTATAGATCTCATCTTTGTGTTGCATCATCTTAGAAGGTGGGAAGAACCTTTCCAAGAAGGCCTGCTTCATTTCTCTCCAATTAGTGATGGAGTTATTTGGAAACTCTGACAACCAAAGAGTGGCTTTACCAGCTAGAGAAAATGGAAAGAGCCTTAGTATGATAGCATCCTGGCTCACCCTGGGCAACTTGTATGCCTTGCAAATTCCCACAAAATTCATCAAGTGGAGATTTGCATCATTAGCAAAATTACCACTAAACACTCCCTTCATGTTGAGCAACTGAATTATCAGGCTAGTGATATCGAATTTTTCCCCAGCAGGCAGAGGTAGGGGTACAATGGCTCCTGTTGACCCGACTTCATCAATATCCAGATCATCATCATCATTGAAGTGAGGTGCATATCTGTGAGGTGGTTCATGACTTCTATTTCCCCTTCTATTTTTCCAACATTATCAACCTCGCCGTAGGAATCCTATGCCTCTTAAAGAGTAGCTTGTTGAGCTAAATCCGCCTAGTAGGCCTCATTAGCTCGATGACCTTCTACAACTAATCTCGTTTTCATCTATTCAGGAGTCTCAATACTGGTCATTTTTCTCAGTGTTCGTTCGAGTTCTTGATCAATTGGCAATATGAGGTTTTCACTACTCCGAGTACTTGGTATTTACCAAATGGTAACCTATGTGAAATAAAGACAAAATAAAATGTAAATGAGGAAATAAAGACTAAAAGTTAAATAAAAGTAATTAATCTAATCCTAATCCGTATTCTTAGACAACGGCGCCATTTTTGATAACGCTCAAATTACACCTCAGAAGAAATATAACGCGGTCGTTGTCAAATAAAGAAATCAACCAGAGTTGGGATCGATCCCACAAGGAATACGGCCAAGATATCGACTAATGCTAGTATTTATGATTGTAGTTTAGTTATTTCCTAATGGGAGTTTTAACAGAAATAGCTAAGTGAAAATATTTTGAAATGGTGTAGTTATCAAAGATATGCAATTAACTAGGAAAGTGTTCCCCATTGATTCATAACTAGGTCGGATTATTACACTTTCGATCTATTCTAATACTTAGCCTGTAGAATTGATAAACTACATTCATCCAAACGGCTAATTCTCCCCTATTAGATGACTATATTAAATCACTGGATTAGGTCTCATTAGTGCTCTCAACTAACCTTTATCAATAATTTCAAATTAACTTTCCTACGACCGCAACTCAAGTTATTCAATAAAATTAATTTCAAGACTTTGTTGTCTTTCTCTTTTTGTAATCTTTACTTCTCTAGGTTCAAGCAAGTAGAGAATATGGGCTATTCCTAACGTTGCTCATCATTAAGAAACAATAATCATGAAGAGAAGAACAATTCAAGCATCAGTATTGGTTTAGAATAACTTTGTATTAACCCTAATGTATTATTTCACCATGGTTCCCACAACCCTAGTTGTGGAGGTTTTAGCTACTCATAATTGTAAGAAAGAAATCAGAAATCATAAAAGAAATTATAATTAAAAACTGAAAATATTGAATGAATAAAAACCCAATGATCAATTGCATAATTAACTTTGAAAATCAAGAACACAATGATGAACTTGCTGAGGTTTTCGTATATTTTGTTCTCCAAGTCATGTTGGGAAACTCAAAAAACGCAATGACAATGACAAAGTATCGGCGTCCTCCCCTAAAAAAATAAAATAAAATTATTTATACGATTAATGAAATCTTTTCCTAAATTAACAGGGACTACTGTCATCGGGATGACCTACAAATCGTAGCATGTTGCTACGAGTCATGGTCTGCAATCGTAGTATCCTTAGTAGTTTCTAGAACTCTCAGGTACGGAGGGAAGGTATGACTCGTGATATGTCACTATGAGTCGTAGGTGTCAGTCGTGGTCTGGATTTCTAAAATGCAACCCTTCTAATGATCATCCTACAGGTACCTATTACGGTTCGTACAAGGCTAGTACAACTCATGCTTTCCACTCATGCCTTGAGGATGTCATATGGCTATTTCTATGCTTCACACCACAAGTCAGTGGTATGACTCATACAATACTATCACGACTCATGATAGCTGGTCACACCATGAGATCTGCATTTGGCCAATTTTCCAAATCTCTGCTATAGGCACCAGGTACGGCCGTACGGTGACCTATAGCTGATCATTTTATCCTCTTTTGCACTTTTTTCCAAATATCCAACTCCCAAACTTGATTTCCGTGAAAACACAATAAAAGAACCTCATATTCGTATAAACACACCAAAGTCCTAAAAAAAATTCTATGTTTTAAGCGTCAAAAGTGTCGTAAAACCATGGCACATCAGCGTCTAGGGTCTATGGCTCGGGTCATGACAATTGCGGGAACAAATTATGAGTGAAGCTCACTACTCTCAATATTCAGTACACCCATGTGCCACAAAGATGTATCTTGACGTAAGGTAGCTATATTGGTGGAAAAGCATGAAAAAGGACATCACAGGTTTTGTGACTCGGTGTCCTAATTGCCAGCAGGTAAAGGTCGAGAACTAGAGGCCTGAAGGCCTGACTCAGAATATAGAGATTCTTCTTGGAAATGAGAGGCAATTAATATGGATTTTATTATAGGGTTGCCTCAGACAAGCAGGAAGTATGATCCTATCTTGGTAATAGTGGACAAATTGACGAAATCAGTTCACTTCCTACAAGTCTAAACNACTAGGGGTTGCCTCAGACAAGCAGGAAGTATGATCCTATCTTGGTAATAGTGGACAAATTGACGAAATCAGTTCACTTCCTACAAGTCTAAACTACTATGTTGCGGAAGATTATGCTAGGCTTTACCTTCAGGAGATAGTTCACCTACATGGTGTTCCCCTATCTATTATTTCAGATAGTGGCACATAGTTTACATGAACTTTTGGAAGTCTTTCCAGAAAGGCCTAGGCACTAGGTGAGCCTTAGTGTAGCGTTGCATCCCCAGACTGATGACCAGGCTGAACGCACTATTCATACGCTCGAGGATATGTTGTGTGCCTGTGTTTTAAACTTTAATGGGAGTCGGGATAATCATGTCCCCTTGATGGAGTTTTCCTATAATAATAGCTACCAGGTGAGTATTCAATTGGCTCTGGGTGAAGGTGCAAATCGCCAGTTGGTTGGTTTAAACTCAGGTGGAGAGTTATTGGGGCTAGACTTAGTGCAGTAGGCTATTGATAAGGTGAAGCTTATTATATATAGACTCCATACAGCTCAGAGTAGGCAGAAGTCTTATGCTGATGTGCATTGTCAAGCGCTAGAGTTTATCATTGACAATTTAGTCTTCTTGAAGGTGTCGCCTATGAAAGGCGTCATGTGTTTTGGAAGAAAGGTCAAGTTGATCACTAGGTATGTAGGACCTTATAGAGTCATCCACAGAATAGGAAAGGTAGCCTATGAGTTGGAGTTACTGCTAGAGCTAGCGACAGTCCATCTTATTATGATCGGTTGGCTGCCGGCACTACAGTTTTATTTTTCTTGTACATTACTTGATTACATTTGAACCTCAGTATAGAGTTATTATCAAGTTTTGATTTTCAGAGTTCCATGTTTTTACTGTTCCCTATCTCTGGCTCGGTTATTATTGATATCTTATATGTTTACAACTTCCAATCTTACATACTAGTACATTTCGTACTAACATCCTTTTGCTTGGTGACCTCTACAATCGTACTGCAGGTGCATGTAGAGGCTCAGATTGACAATCGCAGTAGGAGCCTGGATTCAACTGAGAGTTTGATATGCTCCTTTCTTTTAGGAGCTATGTTCTGTTTTGGTTATTTTGAGCTTTGTTGTACAGCATGGGTATTTTGGGCCCTATCATGTATATTCGGTATGTTTACTCTTTAGAGGCTTATGTGGACTAGTTTGTACAGTTTAGTTCTATTTGGCGGCCTCGTCGGCTTTCCGTTGCTCAATTTAGCTTTATTATAGCCTTGTTAGTATCCCAGTTGTTTATCCATTATTGTTGAGACTTTATGGGTCCAATGTCTTCTTTAGTCGATTATGAAAGGCGTCCTGGATGGCTAAGTGTTACAATTACAGACACTATATAGTCATCTTCTCGATCAATTTAGATTCGAGCGTCAGTTGTGCCCTACCCCAGTTTTTAGGCGTGACATGTATGGGGTGAAATCGGTCTTATATAGGTGAAAAAATAATACAGCAATGAGTGGAAAGTATGTCCAATCACAATAGTTCAATATGAAGCATAGAATAACATCACCAGGACGAGGCTAATAAGTGCAATGCGGTTCAGGAAAGTTCTAGAATCAACACTATCAGGACTAGTGCCTTTCCATTAAGGCCCATCTTGCTCCAGAGGACCGAAAGTAAAACCATAGACGAGCAAGATAAGAATAATATAAGTTGGATAGTCCATGAGTAACGTAAGATGTCGAGATCCTCGTCGGCCAATACGTAACAATAGAGATTTTGACCAAGTGAAAGACTATCAAAGGGGCGAGTTCCACGAAGATTTTTCCCTAAGATTTCTCTATAAATAGCTATTTAGTTATCTGTAGTAGGAGTGTGCAAATTAACGGTTAAACCAATAACTCAAACCGATAATTGAGTTATTGTATTAATGACTCGGGTTATTAATTTAACGGTTTGATTGTCGGTTTATTATCCCAAGTTATTGAGTTATTGGTTCGGTTATCGGTTTGACCATTTTTTTTAACGGGTGAACTGATAACAATTTATTAAATTATAATTTTAGCCTTCAATGTATAAAGTATCCAAACGATAAGATGAAATGAGTGTCGACGAAAAGTGAATGGAATAGTGTTTTAATCTAAATTATAGTTGATTGCTTTAGTTGAGCTAGCTCTATATGTTTTTTCTCTTTTCACCCACTTTTTTCTAGCTAAACATACTTATGACTTAAGAGATTTTTTATGTGAGATCTTAACGGTTAACCCGATAACCAAACCGATAACGATCAGTAACCGATTAATCGATATCTTAATAATTCTCTAATGGTCTAGCATGTCTACAAACCGATAACTGATAAATAAAATCGATAACTTTCAAAATCGAAATGAACTGACCAATACGCATCCCTAATCTGTAGTAGGGCCTCCACAATTCTGACTAAACAACTTATATTCATAATTTCTTAAGTTAAAGCTCTCTAGTCATTCTCGATACATTGTCCTCAGACAATGAAGGCCCATTTTCAAGATGTAATACATTGCTTAGTTAAGTTACTATTTTTATATTAATTTATTATTATTTTTTTCATTGTTATTTCATTACAAGATTAATTCAATCTACGTGCCATTAAATTACACTAATAAATTTAATTTTGTAACATTTTATTGGTAAATAAGTGTAGTTTGTAAGGAAAAATGAAGAGAGCGGGCAATATTGATAGTGAGGTAGAAAAATTAAAATAAGATTATTTTTTTTGAATGTGTATTGATTTTGGAGTATTTCACTCGGTACTACTGGTGTAAATTTCTTTGTACATATAGTAATATCAGTTGCTTCTCTCGGACTCTTTTTTTTTTCCTTAATCAGAAGGATTTTTCATGTAAAAATTCTTTGTGTCCTTGTTGCTCTTTTTGTTTGATTACCGTATCTTCATGCTATATTATTATTTCTCTATGACCACTGCAAATATTATTTTTATGAAACATTTTATAGGAAATAATATTGATAGTGTTGATAGTCTTACAAAGGGCTCTTAGTTACTATGATGTACTGCTTTCAAATCATACGAACAACCAAATTGTTGAATATGTGATTAATTAGGTTGCACAAAACTAGTTGTATAATTCATACAACGGGTGATGTTTTTGACTAGGATTCTAGTGAAATTATGTATGATTTTTAGTTATTTTTCAGTCAGAGTCTTTTCATGTACAATTTTTAGAGTTTTAATTCTATAAAGATTTTAAATTTTAGCTAGTGATTTGGGATATTGAAGATAGAATATATATCACTTTATTAGTGGAACAAACATTGTAATGTCCCCACGAGTCGAATGAAGTCCCAAAAATGTGAGAATCCGAGGCATGACCTCATCTGCTTTTAACCGAATATGATATTAATTTTTTCCATAAAATGATAAGGTTCATTGGTCCTTTTTCATTCCACATCTATAGTAAACAAGGAAAAAATCCTATATTGTTATAAATATATTTGTATTACAGTGAATGTCTATAAATGTATTTGTATTGTAGTGGATACATGTGTTTATATTATAGTGAAAGTCTATCTTTTGGAGAAAAGTTAGGAGAAATTATCCCTA
>JACEIK010005094.1:0-92724 GCA_018107945.1 Datura stramonium | reverse complement strand
AGGTTGATCAGTTCCTACACTTGGAGCAGGGGTCACTGAGTGTTCGGGAATATGCTATGCGGTTTGACTCCTTGGCTCGATATGCGATAGCCTTTGTGGACACAATGCCATCCAGGCTACACCGCTTTATTATGGGGCTGAACTTGGAATATGTTGAGACCTGCATCATAGCCACACTGCGAGAGGATATGGATATCGCCCGTGTGCAGGCTTTTGCTCAGAATATTGAGGGTATCAGACAACGACAATGGGAGATTAGAAGGACAAGTCAGGAGCAACGGCGAAGGGACAAACCGGAGGAATTCCAGGATGAGTCCCGGGGAGGACCTCGGCCACGGTTATCAGATAGGCCGCCTAGACCCCCGCCTCCACCATAGCGGCAGAGGAGCAGGTCTAGTCGCCCAGGGAAGCCAGAGCTCCGCGAAGGTTCGCGGGCAGTAGGTTCACAGCAGCAGGGGGGAGTGGAGCAGAGTGGATTTACAATACCACTTTGCCCTATTTGCAGTCGACGTCACTCTGGAGCATGCGGGTATGGTTCCACAGCATGTTACATTTGTGGATAGGAGGGTTATCAGATGAGAAATTGTCCAGCTAGGGGTCATGGTGATCGGGATAGACAGGATAGGTCCTCGGCAGGATCACGAGCTCCAGTATCCCCGGCCAGGCGTAGGCCCTCAGTTTTAACTGGCAGAGGCCGATGCAGATCAAGGGCCTCCAGTTCAGATGCTGTCCCAGACCGTACTTATACACTACCGGGGCGACAGGAGTCAGAGTCATCACCAGATGTTGTGACAGGTATGCTGAACATTTGCTCTCATCCTGCTTATATGTTGATAGATCCAGGATCCACCTTGTCCTATGTTACACGCTAGTGGTTCTGAAGTTTAGTGTTGTGTCGGAATTGCTTCGGTGACCTTTCTTAGTGTCTACACCCGTTGGTGACTCTATTATAGCCAGAAGGGTCTATCGGGGGTGTACAGTAGAGGTTTCCAGTCGTCAGACTACGACATATTTGATAGAACTAGAAATGGTTGATTTTGATGCCATTATGGGTATGGACTGGCTAGCTCCATGCTATGCCAATGTTGAATGTTGGACATTGTCCGCTTCCACTTTCCAGGGGAGGAAGTATGGGAGTGGAAAGGTAGTACAGCTACACCAAAAGGTAGGTGTATTTCCTATCTTCGGGCGAGAAAATTGACAGCAAAAGGATGCATTTATGATATTGTCAAAGTTTAGGATGTTTGGGCAGAGCCTCCGAGCCTTCAGTCTATTCCAGTGGTTAATGAATTTCCCGACGTATTTCTAGATGAGCTTCCTGGTATTCCCCTAGAAATGGAAATTGATTTTGCAATCGATCTATTACCAGGCACTCAGCCTATATCTATTCCTCCATATCGGATGGCTCCTCAGAGACTAAGGAACAATTGAAGGATTTGCTAGACAAGGGATTTATCAGGCCTAGTACCTCACCATGGGGTGCACCAGTTCTGTTCGTAAGGAAGAAAGACGGCACCCTCCGTATGTGTATAGATTATCGACAGCTGAATAATGTCACTATCAAGAATAAGTACCCACTTCCCAGAATAGATGATTTGTTTGATCAGTTACAGGAAGCGAAGTATTTTTCAAAGATTGACTTAAGATCAAGATATCATCAGGTTCGGGTTCGTGAAAGAGATATCCAAAGACTGCCTTCAGGACCAGATATGGCCACTTTGAATTTCTAGTCATGTCCTTCGGACTGACAAATGTCCCAGCAGTGTTCATGGACCTGATGAACAACGTTTTCAGACCATACCTAGACTTGTTTGTGATAGTATTTATCGATGATATTCTGGTATATTGTCGCTCATAGGCAGATCATCGGGATCATCTACGGACAGTGCTCCGAATTCTCATAGATCGCCAGTTATATGCAAAATTTTCTAAATGTGAATTTTGGCTGAATTCAGTAGCCTTCTTGGGCCATATTGTGTCAGATGCTGGTATACATGTAGATACACAGAAGATAGAGGCAGTGAAAACATGGCATAGACCTACCACTCCGACCGAGGTACGTAATTTCTTGGGGTTATCCGGGTATTACAGAAGGTTCGTGGAAGGATTTTCCATTTTAGCAGCACCTTTAACCAAATTAACACAGAAGGCAGCAAAATTCCATTGGACTGAGGCATGTGAGCAGAGCTTTCAGGAACTGAAAGACATATTGACATCGGCACCGGTACTAGCATTTCCAGAAGGAACAGAGGGTGTGCAGTATATTGTGACTCTTTAGGTGTTGGGTTAGGATGTGTTTTGATGGAGCATGGTAAGGTGATTTCCTATGCTTCCAGGCAACTGAGGAATCATGAGAAGAATTACCCTACCCATGACTTGGAGTTAGCTGCAGTAATTCATGCCTTGAAAATATGGAGACATTACCTGTATGGTGTCCACGTAGATATTTTCACTGATCACAAAAGCCTACAGTATATTTTCACCCAGAAAGAGTTTAATTTGCGGCAGTGTCACTGGTTAGAGCTGTTAAAGGATTATGATGTGAATATTTTATATCACCCGGGAAGGGCCAATGTTGTAGCATATGCCCTTAGCCGTAAATCCATGGGAAGCCTGGTATATTTACAGCCCGAGCAGCAGGAATTGGCTTGAGAATTGCATCAACTAGCCAGTTTAGTCGTTCGTATAGTAGCATCGGGATATAATGGAGCGGTAATCCAGAATACCGCAGTGTCATCATTAGTTGTGGAAGTAAAAGAATGGCAGTATAAAGACCCTAGCCTGGTTCAGCTCAGAAATAGGGTCTAGTGAGGGGAGGTGGCATATTTCCAGGTAATCGAGGACGGAGTGTTGAAATATAGGGATCGCCTCTGCGTTCCAAACGTGGTAGGGATTCGCCAGCAAATTATGGGCGAGGTACACTATGCCCGTTACTTTCTCCATCAGGGTTCGACCAAAATGTACCATGATGTAAAAGAGATTTACAGTGGCTGGGAATGAAAAAGGGATAGCAGAATTCGTAGCTCAATGTCCCAATTGCCAATAGGTGAAAGCTGAACATTAGAAACCAGGCGGACTGACACGGGATATAGCCTTGCCTTTATGGAAATGGGAGGCAGTTAATATGGATTTCGTGGTAGGATTACCTTGTACCAGGAGTAAATATTATTCTATCTGGGTAATTATTGACAGGTTGACAAAATCAACTCACTTTCTGCCAGTAAGGTCTACCTTTTCAGCCGAAGATAATGTCGAGCTGTATATTAGAGAAATAGTCTGATTGCATGGTGTTCCGTTGTCAATTATCTCTGACAGAGGAGTGCAGTTTACAGTTATGTTTTGGCAATCCTTTCAGAGGGGCCTGGGGACACAGGTTAACCTGAGCACAACCTTCCATATTTAGACCGACGGGCAGGAAGAACGTACAATCCAGACGCTCGAGGATATGCTACGGGCATGTGTGCTAGATTTTGGAGGCAGCTGGGATGAACTTCTACCGCTTATTGAATTCGCCTATAATAATAGTTATCATTCAGCAATTCAGATGGTGCCTTATGAAGCTTTGTATGGGCAGAAATGCAGATCTCCAGTTGGTTGGTTTGAGGTAGGAGAATCAGCATTGATTGGGCCAGACATTATTCGTCAGTCAGAAGAGAAAGTAAAACTTATCAGGGAACGTCTACTAACTGCTCAGAGCCGCCAGAAATCTTATGTTGTTGTGCGGCGAAGGAACTTAGAATTTAATGTGGATGACTGGATATTTCTGAAGGTTTCACTGATGAAGGGTGTGATGAGATTTGGTAAGAAAGGCAAGCTCAGCCCGAGGTTTATTGGGTCATGTCAGATTCGCCGAAGGATAGGCCAGGTGGCATATGAATTGGATTTACCTCCAGAATTAGAATCCGTTCACCCAGTCTTTCATGTATCAATGCTGAGGAAGTGCATAGGAGATCCCTCCTGAATTTTTCCAAACCCAAGACGTCCAAGTCATTGGCTTATTACGAAGAAGCTCCAGTATCCATACTAGACTGACAGATCCGTAGACTAAGAACTAAAGATGTCGCTTCTATTAAAGTATTATGGAGAAATAAGAACCGAGAGGAGATGACCTGGGAGGGGGAAGACGATATAAAACCATATATCCTCGCCATTTCCGTACTTAGTCGATTGGGCACCGTGAGGTATGCTGGTGTTATTGTTGTTTCATAAGTTTCATCATATACCTGTATATGTGGAGTAGTTGACTTCAATCTATTTTGAAATGAATGCCATAGTATTGTGTGGAGTACTTGTATTGGACTTTTCTACATTTCAAGGTTTTTGGATAGTCCATATTATAGGGGAGACTCTACGAAATTTTTTCCGTAATGAGTAATTGCAAGTTAAAGTTCTTGCAAGCGGAAGTCAACATTCGAGGATGAATGTTCTCAAGGGGAGGAGGATGTTATACCCCTGTAAGTTTCAGCGCTTATCGCCCATTCGTATGTTGGTTGAGAGTTTTAGGAGTGCCATACGTATGAGGAAATGGCCCTATGCCGAACGAGTGCCAAGTTGAATTTCAAAGGAGAGGAGGCTGAACCAAGCTGCCAGAGGGGCAAAGTGGCACGGAGCCCGTCCTCCTCGCATTAGGCCAACGTGGCACGGAGCTGAAACATTGGCCAACGTGCCACATTGCCTTGCATCCCCGCTTCAAGTATAAGCTCTACCCTTAGAATTAATGTTAATTTCCATATTTAACTCGGTAAGAACAGAGAAAGGACGAAGGAGAATTATAATTTTCAACCTATTTACGCCGCTTTTTCGGGCTGTCCAAACCAAATTAACTTTGGGTATCAAGCATAAGGCTGCGGTGGAACATTTCATGGAGTTAGTTTCAGAAATTCACCCGGCGAATCATCATCCTGCCGAGTCAAAGTTGTTGGAATTGTCCCAAATTAGTGTCAATACGATCCCAGGCTTAAAGCACTCCTCCTTCTAGACTTTCGATAAATAACGAGGTTTCAACCGTGTTCTGTTTAATTAGAAATATAGTTAATATTTATATAAAAAGTTTTCCTTTTTGCCGAATTTAGTGTTTAAACTAGTCTTATCTTTCCAGTAACTCGATTTCAGTTGAGAAGGGAAGTTGAACACGAGCCGCAAACTCGCCAGCTAATCAGTAAAACAAATACCAGGTATGTTAAGGCATTCTCTTTCGGCAAGAAGCTTCTTTTCCAGCATAGTAATCCAGTATGAATCTCAGTGCTATGTCAGGAGTAGGTTATCATGTGTAGTTGTTGTTATTAGTTGAGACTTGTAATTGTATTATTTTGGGATGGATTACTCCTATAGTTTCCATGCGACTGCCCTGTGGTTAATAGGGCCGTGTCGACTGTCCGTCAGGGGCGAGGATACGTCGCTCTCACGGAGCGGCATGCTGTCCGCAAGGGACGAAGATGAGGAGCCAAATCCCCGGAATTTGTCGTGGTTGGCCTTATACACACCCCTCGTCGAGCTTACAACTGTGGTGTAGATATTAGAGTCCTCCTGTGACTTAGGTACAACTATAGTCAGGGGCCCAGCGAGCCCAGTTGCAGACCCAGGGGATCGGCAGGACGCTTATAGCTAGTAGTTGACTCAGTATGGCCTGGATAGGATATATAGATTGAGGTGTACTCACTAAGGCTAATGGGGGCCCAGGTGTGTTGTTTTGTGTTGATGGTACCTTCCGGGCTTGTGGGGGCCGTGTATGGTTTATGTTTGCTTTAGTTACTGATAGAGATAATAAGATCCCAGCCTGTCAGGTATGACCCCTACCCTCCTCATTACAATTATGTTTAGCCTTGATTTCACTACTCGCCACCATAAGAGCCACCAAACCCTTTCTTCCGAGCTTGTGTGATAGAGGTTTACTTCTTTTGGTTGTACAGTATGGGTAGGTCGGGTCCATATCCCGACCATCTTATAACTCCTAGAGGCCCTCAGATTGTATTATTTCTCTGTGTTAGTTGATGGTCGCCGTGTGGGGCCTTGTGTAGCGGCTAATTGATGCCCTTTGTCGGTCATAGCTCGCCTTAGTATCCATTTTACTCCTACAATTATATCTAGATATCATGGAGGCCTTGTCGTCCTGCATAGGACTCCCTATGTTTGCTTGTCTCTGGTTAGCTATTTATTTTCACAGGTGGCTATAGGCCCTGTCGGCCGGGGGTTGTACTTTGCGCCCGCTATATAGCCCGTTGTTTTCCGATTCTAGAGTTAGAATCCAAATTTCCGCACCATAGGTGCTTAGGCTCACAAATTTCAGCTGAGGTCTTAGTAGGGCACCAGGTGTCACTCATGCTCCCAAGGTGGGGGCACATTATTACTATAATGTGTCGAAATCTATTTGCATATCTAAAGTATTTTGAGTTATGACTGTCATTGTTGAAATATTTTTAAATTATATTTTAAAAATTATTTAAATATATAGATATTAAATTCTATTTAAATATAGTAATTAATAAAAATACTTAATTAGAGGTCATATTAATAACGAATATTAGTAATAATTCGTAAGTTATAAAATTGGCATAATATTGAGAGCAAGACTACAATATAAGTAATGATTCGCAAGTGTACATATGAAATGTCAAAATTTCTAAAATCATATTTATAGATTTGAGATTTGATAAAAATTTGTGTACGTGTGAGAATTTAAAAAGAAAATTGTACATATACAAATATATATGTAAAAAGTGTAATGTAAAAATATTAGAATATTTCTACTGTAAAGTTATGACACCTGGGCCTAACTCAACCCCAAAAAGCTAGCTCATGAGGGAGGATTGCGCAAGTCCATAGCAAACAAACCATCGGCCCATTCCCAAACCAATGTGGGACTTTAACCACTTTAACACCCTCTTCACACCTGAAATGACTCGACGTGTGGACTAGGAGCCCAAACGGGAATGGACCTGGCTCTGATACCATGTAAGATATGACACCTGGGCCTAACTCAACCCCAAAAGCTAGCTCCTAGTCCACACGTCAGTCGGGCCTGGGTGTGAAGGGGGGGGTGTTGATAAGGGGCATATTTATAGCAAATCGATACTCAAATGTATAACTTTTGCCTTGTTTGTCTAATAATGTGTGTACATTCTCATGTAAAATGTACGGAAGTGTGATTTTATACTAACCAACATGATTAGCGTGTTTTGCTGGAACACGCTGATGGAGAAAATGACATGTTGGGAGAAATCGAAGATGAACTCTCGAACGGTAGAGCAAGGAAGCTGTGTTGGATGAGCAAGGAACACAAGGGCCTGCGATGAGCCGTGACACGCTGCCATCGCGGGATGCACCCGCCTGGGAATTAAAAGTGCAAGAAATTCCAGTGAAGGTCCACGATCAGGCCGTGCCACGTTGGGATTAATTTCCCCAGACCTTGCAATCTCCAGAGAGGGTCCGCGATTGCACTTCCGTGCCACGCTGGCCATGCTCCGCGATGCATGCCACGTTGGGAAGCAAATTACTCAGGCGGACAAATTTCCGAGGAGTCGCCCGGCACCGTGTCACGGGAGGCAGTGCCCGCGATGCACTCCGTGACACGTTGCTTGTTATTCCGGAAAAAATTATCCCTAGTATAAATAGAACACTTAGGTTCATTTTTAATTATTCTCGACTTGGTGGAGCAAGAACGTGGGTTACAGGTGTAGTTTTGAGGACGAAAATTCTAAGGGTTTTCTATCCCTTTCTTCTTCCTTTCAATTGTTTGCATGATTTCCATTCATTTAATGATGTTCAATCCACAAATGAGTGGCTAATTCTCTTCTTGCCGAGGTTATGAACTATTGTAGTAAATGTAATTGTTGAATTGCTGGTTTATTTTATCTTTTTCTTCTATGGTTGTTCATTTAATTTCGTTCTTACTACGTTAATATCTGGCCAATGTTAATGTAAATCCAAAGTCCGGTTTCACCCGAGAGGGCAAGAAACTGGTGCTGTGAATTAATAGGATATGATCTGTTCTTTGTTTGGGAAAATTGAGAATTGATTTACCTTCAGATAGAAATATATTCCAAAGTCGTATTAGTCATGTGTGGAATCGGTTTCTATAGCCAGAACTTGAATTTCTTCTATCACATAAATGTAGGTGGAATGTTCGTGATTCTTAAGTTGGGCTAAATACCCAGAGTTTTATCCATAGGCATAAGTTCCGACTAGCAACCGGAAAAAGATAAAACCATGTACATCAATAGTTAGTTTCTTTACATGTTCTTGGTAGCCTCAGCATGCCTACATTCATAGTTCGACTCAACTGTATAAATATTTTAGTTTAGCATAAAAATATATTTTCCAAATAAAATACACAAACTTTTCTACACCGTTGTCTTCATTGTTGTAGTGGTGAAAATTAACACTTGAAAAGGTTTCCCCCCATATTCTGCTCCAGGGTTCATATTCCGGTTCTTAAAAAGAGCCACTATATTACTTGAAATGACCCGTACACTTGCGGGCTCATCAAGTTTTTGGTGCCGTTGTCGGGGAATAGGCAATTGGTGAAACTTTTTTGTTTTTTATTAAACGTGTTAGTTTGCTGTTTCTTTATTTAAGTGTTGGCAACTTGGTCTTAGCCTGTATTTTGCGTATAACAGATTCTGTTGAACACTGGCAAGAGACAAAGGTTTGGTGGATCCATCCTTAGAGCCGGAAAGACAGTTTCATCGCCAACGGGAGAAGCTCTAGAGAGAAAAATTGCAAAGCTCTGCTCACAAACCATTAGGAGCAACCACAGAATCCCCAACGCAAGGCAGTATTAGTGCCCGAGTAATTAGCAGCCAGGCCGGTTCGCGATTGGGCAATCCCACATGCTAGTAATGTTACATCTAGCATCCGCAAACCTGAGCCAGGAGGGAGGTTCGAGCTTAAACAGAATATGGTGCAATTGCCGCACAAGGGCGCGCATGTGTGTCTCCCTCACGAGGATCCACAACAACATCTTCAGAATTTTCGTGAGATAAGTGACACTTACATCCCTGCTGGAGTGTCAACAGATTACGTCAGGCTTACACTTTTCCCATTTTCACTTTTTTGGGAGAAGCCAAGAGGTGGTCAAAGCCGAGCCACCAAACTCTATCACCACATGGGTTGATCTTGCAAAGAAGTTCTTGATCCGGATTCTTTCCTTCCTGTTAAACAGCAAGGCTTAGAAGTCAAATTCTGAAGTTTTAAACAAAGGGAAGGAGAGGATCTGTATCAAGCTTGGAAGAGATTCAAATCATTGTTGAGGGATCAGCCCTCATCACCATCAATCAAATGATGTGCTGGTGCATACTTTTATAGAGGGTTTGGAACCCCACACAAAAATTTTGCTGGATTCGGCAGCTGGGGGGACAAGCTTTAGAAAAGACTTACGAGGAGCTGTATATTTTTCTTAATCGTATTTCCCTCGCAGGGAAATCCGGGAGTGGAATGCGGACTCTTCAAGGGGAGGAGCAAGGAAAGCAGCTGGAGTCTTGGAAGTGGATGGGTTTACAGCTATCGCTGCACAGATAGCTGCCTTGCAGAATCAATTAAAAACCCACTTCGCAACATGAACTTGAGCCAGTCTCAAGCCCCAAAGTGAGTGCAGTGCAGCGCATTTGGTGTGAAGTGTGCGGGAGCAATGAACACTCAACAGTGTTGTGGAGCAAACTGCATTCGGTGAACTTTGTCGGTAATGCACAAAGGAGCAATCACCAACAGTATGGGAAAATGGCTACAACTCTAATTGGAGGAATCACCCGATTCTCTTGGGGTAGCAACAACCATCGTGGCGTAGTTCGAGTCAGGATGCAATGTGGAACCAAGTGAGGCCGTAACTTATCAGGTACAATACAAAAACAACAATGCACCTCTTCCACCGCCATCACCCAGCGTTGAGGAGATGTTCAAGCAGCTGATAGCTAGCCAAGCTCAATTGCAGGCTGACTATGTCAAATGGCAGCCGAGGTCAAGAACAATCAGCTAGCTACCAAGGCACCGGAGCACACTGGCAATTTGCTAAAGCCCAGAACACCAGGCCTAGAGGAGGACTCCCCAGTGACACAGATCCCAACCCCAAGCAGGTAAATGCGGTGACCACAAGAAGTGGTTTACAGCTGAAGGGAGGTGGAACCCGAAAGACCACCTCGGTCAGCTGGGAGCGCAAAGATGAGAGGGAGCAATGATGAGAGGGGGAAACACAAAGATGCTGAATCAGAAAGACCTCCACCCCCGTTCCTCAACGATTAAAGAAGCACAAGGAGGAGGCGTGCTTCAAGAAATTCATGGAGGTGCTTAAACAGGTACACATTAACTTACCTTTTGTTGATGTTTCTTGCAGGAGTGCCCAAGCATGTGAAAATATAAAGGACACTGTGGCCAACAAAAGTAGTTTACTGAATATGGCCACGGTGGCCCTTACAGAGGAGTGCACTTCCCGGATACAAAATCGGTTGCCCACGAAGCTCAAAGATCCTGGGAACTTCACACCAATTAACAATCGGGCAAAGTATCCGAGTCGCGGTTTATGTGATTTGGGAGCGACATTAACTTGATGCCAACTTCTGGTATTCAAGAAGTTAGGTCCGGGAATCCTGGGACCCACAACAGTGATTTTGCAGTTTGGTGGATCGTTCCTTAGCAAGACCAGACGGTATTGTGGAGGACGTGCTAGTGCAAGTCGGCTCCCTAATCATCCCGGTGGATTTGTTGTGTTGATTTTGAGCCGTACGCTAAGTCCCATTTATTTTGGGACGAATTTTCTTGGCAACCGGAAAGCATTAAATGATGTAGCTGCAGGGCAGTTAACAATGCGAGCAAATGGTAAGGGAAGAGGTATTTTGATGTGATAAAGCCATGAAGCTTCCGGTAATACATGAGGAACTTTCAGCACCGCAATTTGACTGGGCAGGGAGTTGATCAGATTGTTGAGTTGCAGGACCCCGTGGAGAGAGTGGCATTGATTAAATCCGATTACTTCGGAGATAGAGATGCTTATGAGGTGGTAAAAGAGCTGAATGATCTACCAAGCTATCCTAAGAAGCAAGAATTTCAGCCGTTGATGAGATCTTTAAAGCTTCATTGTCAAACCATTCATTGAAAAAGCACAAAATCTGGAATTAAAGAAATTACCCTCATCTAAAATATGTCTTTTGGGGGAGGGTACTCATTCTAGCCATCATTTCATCAGAATTAACAGCTAATGTGAAGAAGAGGCAAAGCCGCAGCTTCTCAGAAAAGGAAGAAAGCAATGGGTTGGGCAAATGTCCGATATTCAGGGTATCAATCCAAATTTTTGCACACACCAAATTTTCACAACAGACAGGAGCAAAGCCAATTGTTCACCACGCCAAAGGGAGGTTAATCAAAGAATGAAGGATGGGTCAGGAAGGAAATAATTAAATGGCTTGATGCAGTGGTCTATCCTGATTTCCGACAGCGAAATGGGTCAGCCCCGTTCAATGTGTCCTGAAGAAGGGAGGAATGACAGTGGTAAACTAATGAGAAAATGGCTGATTCCCTACACGTAACCGTCACGGGTTGGCGGATTTGCATGGATTACGTAAGCTAAATGAAGCCCCAAGGAAAGATCACTATCCTATTGATAAGGGGAATATTTATATGCCAAATCGATACTCAAATGTATAACTTTTGCCTTGTTTGTCTAATAATGTGTACATTCTCATGTAAATTGTACGGACGTGTGATTTTATACTAACCAACATGATTAGCTAAGTAGTTTTATAGGAAAACATGCTTTTGATGAAGAAAATGACATGTTGGGAGAAATCGAAGATGAACTCAGAACGAGCAAGGAAGCGATTGGTGAAGCTATGATCACAAGGGCTCCGCTGATGGAGCCGTGACACGCTGTCATCGCGGATGCACTCTGCCTGGGATGGAAAATTCCACAAATTCCGGTGGAGGGTCCGCGATCGTGCCGTGCCACGTTGGGATTGAATTCTCCGTGACTCTTGCATTTCCAGAGAGGTCCGTGATTGCACCGTTGCACGTTGGCTGCTCCGCGATGCATGCCAAAGCACAAGCAGCTTGGCCACCTGGGCGAACTATTTCCAGAGGGCTTCCGCGTTTGCACCGTGTCACGGAGGCAGTGCTCCGCGATGCACCCGTGACACGCTGAGCTTGTTATTCCGGGAAAATTTATCCCTAGTATAAATAGAACACTTAGGGCATTTTTAATTATTCTGACTTGGTGGAGCAAGAACGTGGGTTACAGTGAAGCAGTTTTGAGGACGAAATTCTTAGGTTTTTCTTATCCCTTCTTCTTCCTTTCAATTGTTTGTATGATTAACACTCATTTAACGATGTTTAATCCACAAATGAGTGGCTAATTCTTCTACTTGTCGTGAGGTTATGAACCTTTGTGTTGAAATGTAATTATTGATTGCTGGTTTATTTTCTCTTTTCTTCTATGGTTGTTCTATTTAATTCTGTTCTTACTACATTAATATCTGGCCAATGTTAATGTAAATCCAAAAAGTCCTGGTTTCACCTAAGAGGGCAAGAAATTGAAAGTTGTGAATTAATAGGATATGATCTGTTCGTGGTTTGGGAAAATTGGAATTGATTTAACTTCAGATAGAAATATACCCGAAAGTCGTATTAGTCATGTGTGGAATCGGTTTTGTATAGCTAGAATCTGAATCTTCTTATCACGAAAATGTAGGTGGAAGGTTCATGATTCTGTTGCTAAATACGAGAGTTTTAACCATAGGCATGAAGTTCCGACTAGCAATCGAAGGAAAAGATAAACCATGTATATTCATAGTCTGCTTCCTTCACATGCCTTTGTAGCCTCAGCATGCTCTTATCCGTAGTTAAGACTCAATTGTATAGATAGCTTAGTTTAGTACAAAAATATATTTTCCAAAACAAACAACTTTTTCGCTTAATCGTTGTCTTCACTGTTGTAGTTGTAGTAAATTAACGTTTAAAAGATTTCACCCCGTATGCCTATTCCTGTGGGTTCGACATTCCGGTTCTTAAAAAGAGCCACTGTATTATTTTCTGTACGACCCGTACACTTGCGGGCTCATCAAGTTTTTGGCGTGCCGTTGCCGGGGAATAGGAAATTGTGAAATTCTTTAATTTTTACTTTTATTTTACGTGTTAGTTTGCTATTTCAATATTTTAGTGTTGACAACTCTTGATCTTAGCCTCGTATTTTTGTAGAAAACAGATTCTGTTGAACACTGGCAAGAGACAAAGGTTTGGTGGATCCATCCTTAGAGCCGGAACGACAGTTTCATCGTCAATGGAGAGAAGCTCTAGGGCTGGAGCTGCAGTTGCTCTGACAAACTATCATGGAGCAACCATGCATCCACCAATCGTGCGGGTAGTATTAGTGCCCGAGAAATTAGCAGCCAGGCCGGTTCATGATGTAATCCCACATGCTAGCAATGCACGTCTAGCATTCGCAAACCTGAGTTTTTGTGTGTGGAGGGAGGTTCGAGCTAAAAAAGAATATGGTGCAAATTGCTGCACACAAGCGGCGCTTACAGGTCTCCCCACGAGGACCCACAACAACATCTTCAGAATTTTCTCGGAGATAAGTGACACTTACATCCCCGCCGGAGTGTCAACAGACATGTCGCTTACACTTTTCCCATTTTCACTTTTTGGAGATGCTAAGAGGTGGCTGAATGCTGAGCCACCGAATTCTACAACCACATGGGATGATCTTGCAAAGAAGTTCTTGATTCGATCTCTTTCCTCCGGTAAAACAAAGAAGGCTTAGGAGTCAAATTCTAAGTTTTAAAACAAAGGGAAGGAGAGAATCTGCGACAAGCTTGGGAGAGATTTAAATCATTGTTGAGGGACTGTCCTCATCACCATCAGTAAAATGATGTGCTGGTGCACACTTTTATAGAATGTTTGGAACCCCACACAAAAATTTTGTTAGATTCGCAAACCGGGACAAGCTTTAGAAAAGACTTATGAAGAACTGTATACTTTGCTTAATTGTATTTCGCAGGGAAATCCGGAGTGGAATGCGGACTCTTCAAGGGGAGGAGCAAGTAAAGCAGCTGGAGTGTTAGAAGTGGTTGGGTTTACAGCTATCGCTGCACAGATGCTGCTTTGCAGAATCAATTGAACACCCACTTCGGCAACATGAACTTGAGCCAGTCTCAATCCTCAGTAATGCAAACAGCAGTTTTGGTGTGAAGTGCAGGAGCAATGAACACTCACCGAGTGTTGTGGAGCAACCAGACTCGGTGAACTTTGTCGGGAATGCACACAAAGAGCAATCACCAACAGTATGGGAATAGCTACACCCAACTGAGGAATCACCCGGAATTTCTTGGGTAGCAACAACCATCGTGGACAAAGAGTTCGAGCCGGGATGCAAAGCTGAATCAAGGAGGGCCATGTAACTATCGTGCACACATGTAAACAACAATGCACCTCTTCCACCGCCATCACCCAGCGTTGAGGAGATGTTCAAGCAGCTAATAGCTAGCCAAGCTCAATTGCAGGCTGACGATGTCAAATTGGCAGCCGATGTTAAAAATATTCAGCTAGCTACCAAGGCACTCGGAGTATCAATTTGGGCAATTTGCTGGAGCCCAATACCAGCTCAGAGGAGACCCCAAAGGACACGCATCCCAACCCCAAGGTGTAAATGCAAAAGGACTACGAGGAAAGTGGCTTTGCAGTTGAAGGAGAACCGAGCACCACACCTCAACAGTCGGGAGTAGCAGAAGCTGAGAGGGAGCAGAATGATGAGGGAGGGGAAACACAAGGATGTTGAACCATGCACCTCCACCCCCTGCTCCTCACGATTAAAGAAGCACAAGGAGGAGGCGTGCTTCAAGAAATTCATGGAGGTGCTCAAAAAGGTACACATTAACTTACCTCTTGTTGATATTTTGCAGGGAGGCCCAAGTATGCAAAGTAAATTAAGGACATCGTGGCAACAAAAGCAGGCTTACCGAATATGCCACGGTGTCTTACAGGAGCAGACTTCCTGGGATAATAAAATCGGCTGCCCACTTCTAAGCTCAAAGATCCGGAGCTTCACAATTCAATTAACAATCGGCCAGGCACATCCGAGCTCGCGGTTTATGTGATTTGGGAGCGAGCATTAACTTGATGCCAACTTCGGTATTTAAGAAGTTAGGTCTAGGAAGTCCCAGACCTACAACGTTGATTTTGCAATCCTTGCGGATCGCTCAGCAAGACCAGACGGTATTGTGGAGGACGTGCTAGTGCAAAGTCGGCTCCCTAATCTTCCCGGTGGACTTTGTTGTGTGCTCGGACTTTGAGCCAGACTCGGAAGTCCCATTTATTTTGGGACGACCTTTCTTGGCAACAGGGAAAGCATTAAACGATGTAGCCGGGCAGGCAGCTAACAATGCGAGCAAATGGTCAGGAAGAGGTATTTGATGTGGATAAAGCCATGAAGCTTCCGCACAAATGAGGAACTTCGGCAATCAGTGTACTTGATCGGGCAGGAGTTGATCAGATGGTGGAGTTGCAGGATCCTGGGTGGAGAGACCGACAAATCCGATTACTCGGAGATAGAGATGCTTATGAAGTGGTACAAGAGCTGAATGATCTACCAAGCTATCCTAAGAAGCAAGAATTTCAAATGTTGATGAGATCTCTTGAGCCGTTGCCGAAACCATCTATTGAAAAGCACCAAAGCTGGAATTAGCGGAATTACCCCTCATCTAAAATATGTCTTTTGGGGAAGGAGGGTACTCTGTCGGTCATCATTTCATCAAAAATTAACAAGCACAGAAGAAGAGGTGGCAACAAGTAGCCTCAGAAAAAGGAAGAAAGCAATGGGTTGGGCAAATGTCCGATATTCAAGGTATCAATCCAGCCTTTTGCACACCGAATTTTCAGAGAGCAAAGCCAACTGTTCAGCCACAGCGAAGGTTAAATCCAGCAATGAAAGATGTGGTTAGGAAGGAAATAATTAAATGGCTTGATGCAAAGGGGTGGTCTATCCGATTTCCGACAAAATGGAATGGGTCGCCCCCGTTCAATGTGTCCCGAAAAAGGGAGGAATGACAGTGGTAACCAATGAGAAAAACGAGATGATTCCCACACGAACCGTCACGGGTTGGCGGATTTTCATGGATTACAGAAAGGTAAATGAAGCCACACGGAAAGATCACTATCCTATCCCGCTTATTGACCAAATATTAGACAGATTGGTCAAGTAAGAATATTATCGTTTCCTTGATGGGTACTCTGGCTATAACCAAATAGCCATACCACCGGAGGACCAGGAGAAGACTACTTTCACATGTCCTTATGGGACATATGCATTTAGACGGATGCCATTCGGGTTGTGCAATGCACCAGCCACATTCCAGAGATGCATGATAGCAATCTTTCACGACATGGTGAGGATTTCGTCGAGGTATTTATGGATGATTTTTCTGTTTTCGGTACCATTTTGCTACTTGTTTGTGGTAGAACCTTGACAGGGTGTTGGCTCACTGTGAAGAATCTAACCTTGTACTCAATTGGGAGAAGTGCCATTTCTTAGTCAAGGAGGGCATTGTTCTTGGCCATAGAGTGTCTTGCTGGATTAGAAGTTGATCGAGCTAAGATTGAGGTGATTGAGAAATTACCACCACCTGTAAGCCAGTGAAAGGTGTTCGCAAGCCTTCGAGCATGCAGGGTTCTACAGATTGTTCATCAATAACTTCCAAGATTTCTAGACCGTTATGCAAATTATTAGAAAGGAGGCGAAGTTTGATTTTTGATGATGAGTGTGTTAAAGCATTCGAGGAGTTGAAGCAGATTGGTTAAAGCAATCTATCCTTATTTCTCCAGATCGGGAACAACCTTTTGAACTGATGTGTGATGCGAGCGATGTGGCAGTAGGAGTAGTGTTGGGGCAGCGGAAGAATAAAATCTTCCACTCTATTCACTATGCAAGCAAAACATTGAACACGACTCAAAGTAATTATACAATACGTAAAAGGAGATGCTGGCATTGGTGTTTGCTTTGATAAATCTCGTGTGGGATCTATATTTGGTTGGTTCTAGAGTAGTGGTATAAACCGATCATGCAGCGATTCGATATTTGTTTAACAAAATGGATGCAAAGCCGAGATTGATCAGGTGGATCTTGTTATTATTGCAAGAGTTCGACTTAGAAATACGAGATAGGCGTCCCTTCCGAAAATCAAGTGGCAGATCACCTATCGCGACTGGAGAGCCGGTCGCACGTGAGGGAAGGTGACAACATCAAAGAGGAGTTCCCTGATGAGCAACTCTTGGCAATCGGAGAAGGAGGTCCCATGGTATGCAGACATAGTGAACTTATTGGTGAGTGGAGTCTACCCACCTCGAAAGGCTACGGACCAAGAAAGAAAAAAAATTGCGGCATGATTGTCGATATTTCATTTGGGACGAGCCATATTTGTTTAAATAGGGGTCGGATCGGGTGATGAGAAGGTGCATCCGAAAGCCAAATTGCAGAGGTCTCTGGAGGAGCTGTCACTCCTCACTATAGAGGCACTCTTGAGGAAAAGAAAAAGAAGAAATCTGTCAAAATCTCATGTTCAGCACTCTTTTATCCCATACTGAACAGACATTCTATATATATGTAACGTATAAGATAGATCAATATCAGGCAACAATTGGTAGGAGATAAGAGATTTCATATGGAATGTAACTCTGAATGGAGTGGTTTTGATGTATGGAATAATGCATGGCCCATTCTCACCATCGGTTTGGTAATGCATCTGGTAAAAATGTGTGGATTTATAACAAGTAGAAAGTGGAGTTGGCTTGCCCCAGAAATGACAATAAGGTGGTAACAAAATTTGTTAAGAAACACATCTTCACAAGGTTCTGGACTCCCGAGCCATTATCGCTGATGGAGGAGCCCACTTTGTCAATGCAAGCTTCAGGAAGATGCTGGCTAAATACGGGGTGCTACAAAGTAGCAACAGCTTATCATCCCCAAACTAGTGGGCAAGGGAGGCACAAACAGAGAGGTAAAGCAGATTCTTCAAAAGACAAAGGAATGCCCAATTTAATGATTGGGCCCAGTAAACTAGATGATGCGTTAGGCATAGCGGTAACTGCCCTACAAGACACCAATTGGGACCTCTCCATATCGGTGCTAGTCTACGGGAAAGCCTGTCATCTGCCGGCAGAACTAGAACGCGGAGCTTTCTGGGCTGTGAGGAAATTGAATATGGACCCGACCTAGCAGGTGTGCAAGAAGAGACTAATGCAACTCAAATGAACTCATTGAGTTTGCATGCTTATGAAAGTGCCAAATATTACAAAGAACAAACAAAAAGATGGCATGATAAGCATGTGGTACACCGTGCCTTCGAACTGGGGCAAAAAGTGCTACTCTTCAACTCGAGATTGAAGTCGTCGGTGGAAGCTTACGCTCCAATGGTCGGGCTGCCTGAGGTAGTGAGGATGACCTCAAATGGAGCAGAGTTGTGGCAAGAAGATCGAAGTGCCACGTTCTTGGTAAATGGGCAGAGGTGGGCACTATTAAAGTAGAGGATGATAGTCGTGGAGAAAACGTCCGTCACCCTAGGGGCGTAATGAGCTCAAACGACGTCGAGCCGAGATTGAAACCAGGCGCAGCACGGAGGCAAACCCGTGAAATGTAATTGTGATTGCACATATGAAGAAAAAAAAGAAGAAGAAAAGATTTTGGTTTTTTATTTAATTAATTACTTTCACATGAGTTTTTTAATTTAACATTTAAAAAATAAAATATTGTTGTTTCTCCAACTTTGGAATTCTAACCATTTCTTGTTGTAAGATGCGTTTTTTACAGGTTGAACGGAAGGAAAAAATGCTAAGGAATGCAAAGGAGAAAATGAGGTAAGAAAAATTTTTATGGCAAAACAGTGAGCTCACATGATGGCTCGCGTGGTCACTTGAGGAGGGCCTCCGCGTTACCCTCCGTGACACGTTGAAGGCAAAATCTGGAATTTTAAAAATTCCAGAATGCCTGCGCGATGGTTCCGTGTCGCGGAGGCATGCCCATGTTACCTCCGTGACACGCTTGACGTGTTAATCTGCCGGGTCACCCGGGTCACCGGGCGACCCGCGTGATTTTCCACTTTTTAAACCCCTAAAACCCCTCATTTCTCCTATGTTCTTCACTCCATGACAATACCCCCCAAAACCTCCCTTCCCCCTCAACGTGTCACGCATAAGGAGTAAACCTCAACTTTTCCTTCGTCTTAATCGAATCAAAGGTATGTTCTTTAACTCAACTTAAATTTTTAGCTAAAATTTCGATTTCTAGTATGAACTAGGAAGAATCCATGCCCTTGATATAAAATTGAGCTTGAAGACATTTGGGTTGTTGTTAATTGTGTTCGTAGTATCGTTGTGATCATAAGGAACTTGCTAATTGCGTGCTTAAATGAATTTTGAAGTAAATTGTTAGTTAGGGTTGTTGTGAAGTTGAAAATTGAATTGAGGAGGAATTGTTGAAAAATTGTGGGTCGTGCATGTTGGGTGAATTGGAATTGTGCTGTTATGCTTATCGTGGTATGCCTAAGAAACGATGCAATTATCTGGGGTGCAAATTGGTGAAATTCAAGAGCTCATCGAATTACATGAAAATCGGGAACTTAGTTTGAGTTTGTGGAATATTCTTATTTTTCTGTTTTCTTTGTCTTCAATGCCATGTAAATGAAATGACTATCGATAGTGCGTTGGAATTAGTCACGAAGTCTCATAGTACATTGAGGTTATACTGTCGATTTTTAAGAAGGTACGGTATGAGATTTTGTTTATGTCTTTTTCTTTTTGTTAGTGTTCTTAGATTTTTGTATCTTCTTGTAAATTAGAATAAAGGTGTTCTTGCCGATATGCATAATGTGAGCTAAAGACTATGTGTGGGTGAGCTGAGCCAAAACCCAACCTTAGTCAAAAGCTGTTTAATTCGCGCGATCTAACATTGTTACTGTCTGTTTTCTTTAACAGACAATGTGTCTACAGGCAGGACAAAGGAAAGGGCATCAACATCGTGCGCGGAAGAAAAGACTAAGCACTGGGAAAGCAAGAGTCCTAACAAAGACCGGCAGTTCCACGCGGCCGCGTCGCTAATATGGAAACACGGTGGTGACTAAGAGGGGCAAAAGTGGTACACCAAACATAAAGAGAACAAATACTTCCCCGAGGAACATATTGCACGGGAACCATTGGCACAAGAGTTCCCGATGGCAGAGGATTGACGTTGGCCGGCTACGCCTTTCATTTTCGATTGCTCCAAGGAGGCAACTCGCACTTAATCCGGGAATTCTACGCCAACCTGAACCCGACATTGAGGAGTCACACTATCAAGATAAAGGGGCCAAATCTTCACATTGGAGCCTCACCACCTCAATGCCATCCTAGGGCACAAAATACGTACGCCCACGTACTCCGACACTCTCGAACATCACTCCACCTTATGCAGATATCGACGCACATTATGTGGAGCCCGGCCCACGGCACGTTGGAGCAGCACAAGGAGAGGGGCTACCATCGTACGCTGCCCTATGCACAGATGAACAGGGAAGCCAGAATTTGGCTTAAGATCGTTTGCTCCTGGTTTACCTTCCGGGGCTGCACATGACAGATGTGACCCGATCGTAGGGAAGGCTGGTATACTCGATGAAAGGGCTGGAGATCAATGTTGGGGCGGTGATCATATCCGCCACGAAGAGGGCCCGATTGCATCAAGGGCACAAAGTACGGATTCGGCGGCTGCTGACGACGTTCCTCAGGGGCCTTGAGGTCGAGGAGGAGGCCCCAGATTACATCCCGCAGATGGAGCGGTGTGCCATTGATGTCACAAAAACTAAGGCACCCGACACCACCTTCATGGGCCTCTGCTCACATTTGTCAGAGCGACATGCTCGACGATCAATATATGTCCCACATGTTCGGGATGCAGATGCTCCAGCTACGCATAGGCAGGAGACCGGCAACGGAGGACGAGCTGTGGCAGCTCGACTTAGATTACCCATTTATAGAACGCTAGGCGCTATGTTGGGTGGGCCCAGCTTTTTGTGGAGCCTATAGATGATGACGTCCCCACGGACGAGGAGACATGCCATGTAGGATTCCGACGTTGAGTCGGAGGAGGATGACGGTGGAGACTCAGATATGGGGATGAGGCGGCAGCACCTGATGAGGAAGTGGAATACTTTGACCGATCAGGGAGTTTCACGAACCACCTTTCTGTTTGTATCAGGCGAACACCGGGACAAAGATTGTTCGGTTTAAGTGTGGGGTGGGAGAAGTTAGGTGCCGAATGTGATGAATTTGCCTTGTCTGGTATATTATCGCATGTTCCTTGCCTTATTGTCGTGTTTATTTTAATTTGACTCTATTTTATGTGTATGTTCAGTGCTGTAAATATTGTTGTTGTGTGCTGTGGAATGTTGTTAGCCAAGATGTAGCAGTTTGTCGAAATCTCGACATTTTTAAAAAAATTCATAACTATTTTCTTGGGTTTCTTTGAGTTTGTTTTCGTTTTGCCGAGAAGAGTCCCATTGAACCGAAGTCGTAAATAGTGACCCTTCTCTATGATGGATGGATGACGACCGTCTTAAGGGAAAGGTAGTCAATAGGAGTAGTTATATTTCGTTTTTATTTTTATTTTTAAATTTTTCCTTTAGTTTGTTTTTTAGTTGGATTGTTGGTTGTATCCCATGCATGTTGCTACTCTATGGCTCCGACATCCTTGTTGCGTGTTGTACATAATAATTATATAGCAAAGATGATTCGTTTGAACGCATGCAAATTTTTTGTACATATGTAAGACACTTATGCCTTAGAATTCGATTCGGTGTGATTGAGGCTTAATTTTGAATTCTTGTGATTGGCTGATTAAAGAATCTATGAAGTCATCTTGAGTTGAGCATGTGCATAGAGGTATAGCAAGAAATTGTTCATTCCATGCTATTGTCGATTGTCTAGAACTTCCCCTGCTCATGGCCGTGGTGTACGAAACGAAATGAAGGAAGTGTAGTGTAGAAAGGATGTAGGCATTTCTTAGTCAACCAAAAGTTTTTTTTGTTTTTCTTTTCATATCTACCTTGAAGATTAAACCCTAGTCAGCCCGTTGAGCCTTTTTAGCCTTGGATAAATTTTCTTTTTTGGTTCTTCTTTTGTCGAAAAGGGTGTGAACCAAGTGAACCCCTTCTTTTCATGGTCCTTAAACCAAAGTCGAAGCTCTTAAGCGCTCAAGAAAATGTACAATTTTCCCATGGTGTCAAAGAGTGAAGTGATAAAAATAAAAGAAAAGTGATGAAAAAGAAAAGAGAGAAAGAAAAAAAAAAAAGAGTCGAGGGTGAAATGGTGCATTTGAAGGGAAGGAAGTTGTTTAACCTTCAACTTTCTTCGATTAGTCCTGTAAAGTTATAGAGATGGGTGATAAGTATGAGGATAAACTTCAAGAAGAGGAGGAAGGAAGAAAATATTTCTGGAATTTGATGGGATGTGTGAAAAAGCTGTAAGGAAGCTAGTTGCTATTATTGGTTAGCCCAAAGATACTAGTTCCGTAGCTTACATTACAACCCAAAAGTCCCCACGATCCTACATCACGCATCCTTATATTAGTGGAGTAAAACACTAGAGGCAAGCTTATGGGTCATGACGCAATGCATGTGAATTCGTTTGGGAGAGTGAGTGAAATTGTGTGTATATATATACCCCGACATGAGTTTCCTTAGAGTTCATGTGATTAAAATGTGGGAATCTCTCTTTATTGTTGTGAGGGCACATGTTTGATGATAGAATACATTCGTGTCGGATATCTCGGTCAACTAATATGCATGAGTTTGCCGATATCGAGAGTCGATTCTTGTGCTAGGAGGTCTTGATTTATTAAGTGTCGTTGTAATAATGATACTATGTATGTTTTTCTTGATGATTTGCTTTGAACATAATCGGTATAACCGTAGTTCGGATTGTCGAGCCTAAGTAGCCATGATGGGACATCACCTCATGAGGTGTATAAGCAGCTGTTCGAGACTGCAACAAGATTTTAAGTGTGGGGTAGGTGATAAGGGGCATATTTATATGCCAAACTCGATACTCAAATGTATAACGTTTGCCTTGTTTGTCTAAATAATGTGTACATTCTCATGTAAATTGTACGGAAGTGTGATTTACTAACCAACATGATTAGCAGTTGTTCTTTGTAGGAAAAACATGCTTTGATGAAGAATAATGACATGTTGGGAGAAATTGAAGATGAACTCGAACGAGCAAGGAAGCGGGGTTGGTGAAGCAAGGATCACAAGGGCTCATGATGGAGCCGTGACACGCTGCCATCGCGGATGCACTCTGCCTGGGATGGAAAATTCCAATAAATTCCAGGGAGGGTCCGCGATCGAAGCCGTGCCACGTTGGGATTGAATTCTCCAGACTTTGCATTTCCAGAGGGTCCGGCTGGTTGCAATCGCGGGCACGCCGCTGTACCGGCGATGCGCATGCCGTGCCACGCGCCAGCCACTACCTGGGCGGATACTCCCAGAGGGCTTCCGCGTTTGCACCGTGCCCACGGAGGCAGTGCTCCGCGATGCACTCGTGACACGTTGCTTGTTATTCCGGAAAATTCTATCCCCAGTATAAATAGAACACTTAGGGCTTTTTTAATTATTCTGACTTGGTGGAGCAAGAACGTGTTACAGGCAGTTTTGAGGACGAAATTCTTAGGTTTTTCTATCCCTTCTTCTTCCTTTCAATTGTTTGTATGATTAACACTATTTAACGATGTTTAATCCACAAATGAGTGGCTAATTCTTCTACTTGTTGAGGTTATGAACTATTGTGTTGAAATGTAATTATTGGATTAAGCTGGTTTATTTTCTCTTTCTTCTATGGTTGTTCTATTTAATTTGTTCTTACTACATTAATATCTAGCCAATATTAATGTAAATCCAAAAAAGTCCGGTTTCACCCGAGAGGGCAAGAAATTGGAAAGTTGTGAATTAATAGGATATGATCTGTTCTTGGTTTGGGAAAATTGGGACTTGATTTACCTTCAGGATAGAAATATACCCGAAAGTCCTATTAGTCATGTGTGGAATCGGTTTTGCATAGCTAGAACATGAATTCCTCTATCACGAAAATGTAGGTGGAAGGTTCATGATTCTTATGTTGGGTTAAATACGAGAGTTTTAATCCATAGGCATTAGTCTGACTAGCAACCGAGGAAAAGATAAACCATGTATATTGGTAGTTGCATTGGTGTTTGCTTCTTTTTTGATAAATTCAGATCGTATTTGGTAGGTTCTCGAGTAGTGGTATATACCGATCATGCAGTTTATCTTCGTATCTGTTAACAAAAAGGATGCAAAGCCGAGATTGGATCAGGTGGATCTTGTTGCTGCAAGAGTTCGGACTTAGAAATAAGAGATAGGAAGGGAGTTGAAAATCAAGTGCAGATCACCTATCGCGATTGGAGAGCCGGTCGCACGTGAGGGAAGGTGACAAGATCAAAGAGGAGTTCCCCCGATGAGCAGCTCTTGGCAATTGGAGAAGCCGAGGTCCCATGGTATGCAGACATAGGAACTTGTTGGTGAGTGGAGTCTACCCACCAGAGGCTACGGGACCAAAGAAAGAAAAAATTGCGGCATGACTGTCGGCATTTCATTTGGGACGAGCCATATTTGTTTAAACAGGTGCCGGATCGGGTGATGAGAAGGTGTATCCCGGAGAGCCAAATTGCAGAGGTAAGGTCTTGAGGAGTTGCTACTCCTCACTATATGGAGGGCACCACGGAGGCGAAAGGACAACACAAAAGGTACTAAGCGCTCGTGGTTCTTTTTTGGCCTACACTGTTCAGGGACTCATGGCATATGTAAACATGCGATAGATGTCAAAGGACAGGGCACAACTGTAGGAGATGAAGAGATGCCACAGCGAAATGTACTGAAGTGGAGGCTTTTGATGTATGGGTATCACTTCATGTGGCCCATTCCCACCATCATTGCAATTCGTTACATCTTGGTAGCTGTGGATTATGTATCAAAGTGGGTGGAAGTGATAGCTTGCCCCAGAAATGACAATAAGGTGGTAACAAAATTTGTTAAGAAACACATCTTCACAAGGCCCGACTCGCGAGCCATTATCGTGATGGAGGAGCCCACTTTGTCAATGCAAGCTTCGTGAAAATGTCAAGCAAATATGGGGTGCGTCACAAAGGTGCAACAGCTTATCATCCCCAAACTAATGGGCAAGTGGAGGTGTCGAACAGAGAGGTAAAGCAGATTCTTCAAAAAGACAAGCATGCCCAACGCAATGATTGGTCTAGCAAACTAGATGATGCGTTGTGGGCATACGTAACCACCTACAAAAACACCAATTGGGACCTCTCCATAAATGTATAGTCTACGGGAAAGCCTGTCATCTGCCTGCAGAACTAGAACATCGGGCTTTCTGGGCTGTGAGGAAATTAACATGGACCCGGACCTAGCAGGTAAGAAGAGACTAATGCAACTCAAATAACTCGACTTAGTTTCGTTGGCATGCTTATGAAAGTGCCAAATATTACAAAGAACAAACAAAAAAGATGGGCACGATAAGCATGTGGTACACCGTGTCTTCGAACCGGGGCAAAAAGTACTACTCTTCAACTCGAGGCTGAAGCTGTTTCCAGGAAGCTACGTCCAAATGGTCAGGGCTGCTTGAGGTAGTGGGAGGATGATTCCCGCACGGAGTAAAGAGGAGTTGTGGCAAGAAGATCGAAATGCCACGTTCTTGGTAAATGGACATAGGTGTAAGCACTACTGGGGTGTGATGGTAGTCGTGAGAAACGTCCGTCACCCTAGGCAGAGAATGAGCTCAAACACGTCGAGCCGAGACGGTAAACCAGGCGCTGCATGGGAGGCAACCCGTGAATTGTAATTGTAAATCGTATTATATGAAGAAAAAAAAGATTTTTATTTTTATTTAATATTTTGTAGTATAGAGTGTAAATAGAAAAATAAAAATATTTTGTTCCTCAAACTTTGGAATTCTAACCGATTTCGTGTGGTAAGATATTTTACAGGTTGATCGGAGGGAAAATGCAAAGGAATGCAAAGGAGAAAACGAGGTAAGAAAAAAAAAATTTAAGTGGCAAAACAGCTGAGCTCAGGCGATGGCTCCGTGTCACGGAGGAGGGCCTCCCGCGTTACCCTCCGTGACACGTTGAAGAAAAAATCTGGAATTTTTAAAAATTCCAGAATGCCTGCGCGATGGCTCCGTGTGCCACGGAGGGCATGCTCCGCGTTACCTCCCGTGACACGTTGACGTGTTAATCGCGTCAGGTCACACCGGTCACCGGGCGACCCGCTGAAAATCCACTCTTTAAACCCCAAAACCCCTCATTTCTCCTCATTTTCTCATACCTCCGCGACAATACCCCAAAATCCCCTCCTCAACGTGTCACGGCATTAGACGTGAAATTCATCAAACTTTTCTTCGATATCATCGGATTAAAGGTATGTTCTTGAACTCAACTTCAATTTTTAGCTAAAAATTTTGATTTCTAGCATGAACTAGGAAGAATCCATGCCCTAGATATAAATTGAGCTTAAATACATTTGAGTTGTTGATTGCTGTTCGTAGTATCGTTGTGATCACATGAACTTGATAATTACATGCTCAATTGAATTGTTTGAAATTGTAGCTAGGGTTTGGTTGTGAATTTGAAAAGTTGAATTGAGGTGGAATTGTTGAAAATTGTTGGGTTGTGCATGTTAAGTAATTGAATCATGTTATGCTTATCGTGTTATGATTAAGAAATGACAGAAATTATCGGGGAGCGAATTGGTTAATTTCTAGATCTTATCGAATCACATGAAAATCAGGTAATTGTTGATGAGTTTGGTAGAATATTCTTATTTTTCTCAAGCTTTTAGCCGAATGCCATGTGGATAAAATGATTAATATAGTATGTTGGAATTAGTCAGACGAAGTCTGAGTAGTACTTAGAGGTTATACTGTCGAAGGTTAAGAAGGCACGAGTACCTTGTTTGTGTTTTTTTTATTTTGTTTAGTTGTTCTAGTTTTTATATCTTTTTGTAAATTAGAATAAATGTGATCTTGCCAAAATGCATAATGTGAGCTAAAGACTGGGTGTGGGGTGGCTGAGCCAAAACCCAAACCTTAGTCAAAGCTATTTTAATTCGACTGACATGGGACTGTTCCGTTTTCTGTGACAGGAACAATGTCGAGCAGGCAGGACAAAGGCAAAGGCGCATCAACATCAGGCGCCGGAAGGAATAGGACTGGGAGCAGCAAGCCCCAAAGAGGGCACCGGTAGTTCCACGTGGCCAGCGCCGCCAATATGGAACACTTCCATGGGTGACCGAGGAGGGAAGAAGTGGTATACCAAACACAAAGAAAACAAATACTTCCCGAGGAGCATATTGCACGGAACCATTGGCACAAGAGTTCCCCCTGTGGATGGTGCATCTGGATTGACGCCGCTCGGCTACGTTTCATTTTTGACGAGCCCAAGGAGTGCAATCTGCACTTACCCGGGAATTTTATGCCAACTGGAACCCGGCGCCTGGAAGTCACCACTAAAATAAGTGGCCAGATTGTCACATTGGAGCCTCACCACCTCAATGCCATCCTAGGGGGCGCAAAATACAGACGCCCATGTACTCCGACAGCTGAATATCACCTACCCTATGCGGAGATTCAGACGCACATTGTGTAGAGTTCGGTCTACGGCACGTTGGAGCAGGCACAAAGGAGAGGCTACCATCGACACCGCCCTATGCACAGATGAATGTGCAGGCTGTGATCCGGCTTAAAATTGTTTGCTCCCCATTGATTCCTGGGGTGCACATGACGGATGACCCGGACTGTATGCTTAGTATACGCCCTGATGAAAGGGCTGAGATAAATATTAAAGCGGTGATCATATCCGCCATGAACAGGGCCCGGATTGTGATCATGGGCACAGGCACGATCTGCGGCTGCTGACCACGCTCCCCGAGGGGCCTTGAGGTCGAGGAAGAGATTCCAGACTACATCCCGCAGTGGAGCGGTGTGCCATAGATGTTACAAAGACTAAGCACCTGACACCACTCACGTAATTGTTCTCACATTGCCCGAGCGACATGCTCGACGACCAATATATGTCCTTAAGATGTTCGGGATGCAGATGTCTAGCCTACGCATAGGCGGGAGACCGACCACGGAGGATGAGGTCACACTGACTTAGATTACCCTTGGCGAGAACGCCAGGGCACTATATCCGGTGGGCCCAGCTTTTGTGGAGCCTGTAGATGATGATGTCCCCACGGATGAGGAGACACGTCGCGAGGATTCCGACGTTGAGTCGGAGAGGACGATGGTGGAGACTCGCATGGGGATGAGGCTGGGCAAGACTCGATGAAGAAGTGGATACTTTGACCGATCGTGTGGAGTTTCACGAACCACCTTTCTGTTTGTAATTGTAAGAACACCGGGACAATGTTCGATTTTGGCAGGTGGGGGTGGGAGTAGTTAGGTGGTGCTGAATTCTGCCTTGTCTTGTACATTACCGTACGTTCTTTTGTCCTGTTGTTGTGTTTGTTTCAATGTGACTCGTTCTATGTATATGTTCGTTTTTGTAAATATTGTTGCTGCGAAGCCGTGGTTGTGTGCTGTGGAATGTTGTTATCCAGTATGTAAATATTTTTGTCGAAATCATTTATATTTTTTTTAAAAATCTTCGTAACTAGTTTTTTTCTTTTAAATTCTCGGAGTTTGTTTTCGTTCTTTTGCCGAGGAGAGTCCTAGCTTGAACCGTCGTAAATAGTGACCCTTCTCTATGATGGATGGATGACGACCGTCTTAAGGGAGGGTAGTCGATAGGAGTAGTATAAATTTTTTTGTATTTTTTTTTAGTTGGTTTGTTGGTTGTATCCTATGCATGTTGCTACTCTATGGCTACGGCAATTTTTGTTGCGTGTTGTACATAATAATTATATGGCAAAAGATGATTCGTAGAAAGTATGCAATTTTTGTACATATGTAAGATAATTTATGCCATAGAATTCGATTCGGTGTGATTGAGGCTTAATTTGAATTCTTGTGATTAGCTGATTAAAGAATCTGTGAAGTCATCTTGAGTTGAGCATGTGCATCGAGGTATAGTGAGGATTTGTTTATTCCATGCTATTGTTGATTGTCTAGAACCTGCCTGTAAAAATACGAAACGAAATGAAGGAAGTGTAGTGTAGGAAAGGATGTGTAGGCGTTTCTTTGTCAACCAAAAAAGTTTTTCTCTTTGTTTTCCTTTTTCATATCCACCTTGAAGATTAAATCCTAGTTAGCCCGTTGAGCCTTAGTCTTATAAATTTTTGTTTTCTGGTTTTTCTTTTGTCGGAAAAGGGTGTGAACTAGTTAACCCCTTCTTTTCATGGTCCTTAAACCAAACTGAAGCTCTTAAACGCTCAAGAAAATGTATAAATTTTCCCATTGTTGGTGTCAAGGGAGTGAAGAGATAAAAGAAAAGGAAGGGAGAAAAAAAGAAAAGAAAAGTGATGAAAAAGAAGCAGGAAAAAAAAAAGAGTTTGAGAGAAATGACCAGATTTGAAGGAAAGAAAGTTGTTTAACTCAATTTTTTTTCTTCGTTAGTCTGGTGTGTTAAAGAGATGGGTGATAAACATAAAGATAACTTCCCCCAAGAGAAGGAGGAGGAAGGAAGATAATATTTCTGGAATTTGATGGGAAGTGTGAAAAAAGCGATTAGGGAAGCTAGTTACTATTATTGGTTAGCCCAAGATATACTAGTTCCGTAGCTTACATTACAACCCGTTAAGTCCTACGTGATCTTACATCACGCATCCATATATTAGTGGAGTAATACACTCAGAGGCAAGCTTATGGGTCATGACACAATGCATGTGAATTCTTTTTGGGAGTGAGCGAAATTGTATACATACCTGACACATGAATTTCCTTAAAGTTCATGTGACTAAAACAGGGAATCTCTCTTATGTTGTGAGGGCACATGTTTGACGATAGAATAATTCGTGTCGGATATCTTGGTCAGCTAATATGCATGAGTTTGCCGATATCGAGAGTCGATTCTTGCGCTAGGAGGTCTTGATTTATTAAGTGTCATTGTAATGATGATACTATGCATGTTTTTCTTGATGATTTGTTGTGAACATAATCGGTATAACTGTAGCTCGGATTGTCGAGCCAAAGTAGCCATGATGGGATATCAATTTCATGAGGTGTATAAGTATTTGCTCCGAGGACGAACAAGATTTTAAGTGTGGGGTAGGGTGATAAGGGGTATATTTATATACAAATCGATACTCAAATGTATAGCTTTTGCTTGTTTGTCCAATGTGTGTATATTCTCACAAATTGTACGAAAGTGTGATTTTATACTAACCAACATGATTAGCGTTGTTTTGTATGAAAAACATGCTTTTGATGGAGAAAATGACATGTTGGGAGAAATCGAAGATGAACTCGGGAACGAGCAAGGAAGCGGTTGGATGAGCAAGGAACACAAGGGCTCCGCGATGGAGCCGTGACACGCTGCCATCGTGGGATGCAATCTGCCCGGGAATTAAAAGTGCAAGAAATTCCAAGGAAGGTCCGCGATCGTGCCGTGCCACATTGGGATTAATTTCCCAGGACCTTGCAATTCCAGAGAGGGTCTGCGATTGTACCGTGGCACGTTGGTCATGCTCCGTGATGCATGTCGTACACGCTGGGAAGCAATTACCCGCGGATAAACCCCCGCAGAGCTCAAGGTTGGGCACCGTGTCACAGCGGCAGTGCTCCGCGATGCACTCCGTGACACGTTGCTTGTTATTCTGGGAAAAATTATCCCTAGTATAAATAGAACACTTAGGTCTACTTTTTAATTATTCTGACTTGGTGTGGAGCAAGAACGTGGGTTACAGGCGCTTTGAGGGACTCAAAAGCCCTAGGGTTTTCTCATCCCTTTCTTCTTTCCTTTTCTTTTCAATTGTTTGCATGATTTCCATTCATTTAATGATGTTCAACCACAAATGAGGGTTAATTCTCTTCTTGCTGAGGTTATGAACTTGGTGTTGAAATGTAATTGTTGAATTGCTGGTTTATTTTATCTTTTCTTCTATGGTTGTTCTATTTAATTCTGTTCTTACTACTGCTAATATCTGGCCAATGTTAGTGTAAATCCAAAAAGTCCGGTTTCACTCGAGAGGGCAAGAAATTAGAAAGTTGTGAATTAATAGGATATAATCTTTTCTTGGTTTGGGAAAATTGGGAATTGATTTACCTTCAGGATAGAAATATACCCGAAAGTCGTATTAGTCATGTGTGGAATCGATTTTGTATAGCTAGAACTTGAATTTCTTCTTATCACATAAATGTAGGTGGAAGGTTCATAATTCTTAAGTTGGGTTAAATACGAGAGTTTTAATCTGAAGGCATAAGTTCCGACTAGCAACCGGAGAAAAAGATAAACCATGTACATCAATAGTTAGTTTTTACATGTTCTTGGTAGCCTCAGGATGCTCTCATTCATAGTTTAGACTCAACTGTATAAATATTTTAGTTTAGCATAAAAATATTTTTAATTTTTTCTTTTTAATAGTAACGTTTTAATGTTTTTATATTATTAATTTTATAATTATTAAATTAACACTTGAAAAGTTTTCACCCCGTATTCCTGTTCCTGTGGGTTCCGATATCTCCGGGTTCTTAAAAAGAGCCACTATATTACTTGTACGACCTGCATACTTATGGTCTACTGTGTGTTAAAGTGGTTAAAGTCCTGCTATTGGTTGAGAATGGACTGATGGTTTGTTTATATATGCATTTGGGCAATCCTCCTCATGAGCTAGCTTTTTGGGGGTTGAGTTAGGTCCATGTCATATCTTTACATCTACAATTATATTTGTAGACTTACATCGCTGCCGTGACCTACCGAAAAGAACCATAAAATTAAAATCAACATATTTTGATTTCATAAAACAAGAAAAATATCACATTACAAGAAAAGTTGAAAATTTCAATAAATGTGCAAATATTACAATGATCTAAATGAAATTCCACTGATTTGTTCTTTATATTCAACCATTTTCTAACTACCATTTTAGTCCACAAAAACTTAAAAGGAAATATCAAGTTCAACCTATCAATATTTCCTTCCAAAAATGCAAATAGATATCACTACCGTGTGTATAACATATGCATATACATATTACATATATTAAATTATACATATTACATATATTAAATTGAAACCTAAATAAATAAATAAATAATATTTTGAATATTTTTTACTCTATTTTTATACCTGCAAAAAGCCATCAATGAAGTTGAAAAGAAAAATCAATGAAATCTGCTATTAAAAAAAGATATCTTGGGTATTTTTTGTTTTATTTGACCAATGAAAAATTAAGAAACATAATTAATTATTAATTAAAAAGTTAATTTACTAATAAACATGCAAATACTATACGCATTAATACACATTGGGACTATCAGTGTTCAAAGACTATGAAATGTTATATGGGCGACTTGAATTGTCCCAAGTAAAATAAGAGTAGTAATGTTAAATCAGAAATTCAGCTATATTTAATATGCTCCGAAATATAAGTCTAAAGTCAATCATATAAGGTATTACTTCTGTCATTTCAAATTAAATGGTATTTTAATTTTAATTTTATTTTTAAAATAAAGTAGTATTTTATATAATTAAGAAGACATTAATGATGTTTTTCAATTTTTCCTTATTTAAATAGAGCGTTTATTCATAATTAAAAAAATATTAAAGAGTTGCATCTTTTTCAAGATATTTATTAAGAGTAAATGGGTAAAAATATATTTCTTTTGTCTAAAACTGAATAATTTTCTTAACAGATGTATCCACCCTAAAAACATCATTTATTTAAGGAAGAAAATAGAATTTAATCTGATTACATTCTAAACAAATTAATCCATTGATTCCGAGGAAAAGACCTTGGACTTTTATAAATGGAGGACATTTCCTTCGTACCAGAATTCAATCGCATCTAGAATATAATTATTAGAAAAATATTGTGTAAAGAGATATTATTCTTTTATATGTTTTACTTTCTTTTATATTAATTTCTTTTTATGTAGTTTAATTAATTAAATTATATTAAAATATTATATTACTTTTAATATATGTCTCTATTATTTTTAAATCACCAATAAAAAATTTGCTTTGATAGTTTCCTCAATGTCTTAATTTTCAGTTACTTGACTTAAATAGTTATTCTTAGTAGTCCGTTTGAAGAAATAATATTTTTTTTATATTTGAAAACATCAAACTATAAACTTCTCACTTTACATTTTGAAAAGTTCATATATGCATACAAATATTATAGCAGATTTAATACCATAAATTTTAAAAATCTCTTTTCGAATATTTAAACTATGTGCAGAGTCAAATTATGGTACATAAATTTACACAAAGAAGTATCATTTTTCTTTTTCTCATTTCTTTTTGGGAGGTGGGTGATCATTTTTCTTTTTAAGAACAGTTAATATCTTAACCTTGCAATTGAATTACTCAAACATGTTTCCGTTTTATTGTGCTAAGCTGGTAATGAGTTAATTTAAGAAAGTACTGATTCGTGTGACTAAGATTTGATCAATAAAATCATTAAATTTTATAAAATAAACTAAGAAACCATGGAACTAATGAACTATATATATATATATATATACTACGAAGAAATTAGAAATTAGAAGACGAAGAAGAGAATTATATTTTGCAGTAATAAATGCCCAAGAGTCTGCTTGGTTAAACTTTATAAGTTAGTGTGCTTAAAAAGTTAAAAATTACTTTTAATAAACTGAAAAGCAGTTATTTATTTTTTGGCATATAAGTCATTATATTTGACCAATAAATTGGCTTCTTAATCTTCATATTATTTTCCTAATTTCAAAATTACCCTCAAGGAAATAAAAAACCTATTTTTCTCTTCTTCTCCGCCGCATCTCGCACTTCACGGTGCGCTGAAAATCTCTTCTTCTCCGCTTTCTTCTCTCTTCGAACTTTTATTTATAACTCACTCGTTCATAGTTTAAAAACGAAAACATACAATTAATTTGTTAATTTTTTTTAAACAAATAAAATAAAAAATTTTGGGGTTTTTTTTTTTTTATAATTTATGATTTAATTTTTGTTTTATAATTAAAAATATAAAAAAAAAATTAATTGAGAACTTGAACTTTTTCTTCCAAATGAGAATTTACAATTAATGACAAATTATAAAAAAAAAAAAACCCCAAAAACAAAAAACAAACAATATAAAAAATATATTATTTAAATTTTTAAAAATTTTAAGATAAAATTATAAAAAGAGAATTACAATGTTAAAATATTATTGTATATTAAAAATAAATAAAAATATGTATTAATTTTAATTTTTTTAATTATTTTTTAAAAAATAAAAATATCATAATAATTTTTTTTTTATAATGTGTTAATAATTTTAACCACATTTCATTCATTTAACTCCAAAATACGTGGTCTGTCAACTAGAAGAAATTAAAATTAGGGAAAGCATATCCCCTCAGACAGTCAGAAGGGATAAAAAAATTATTTAAACCTAAGCCAATGTGGCTAGTGACTGCCCAAATTCAGTGAATGCTGAAGGTTGACTTTTTATTCTTTAATCTTAGAGGAGTAGCAATATTTGCTGTTGACTCTAGAACTGAGGTTTTGACTATTTATGAAAAATATATTTAATTTATAATGTGAAACACCATAAAAACCCTTGAGTCATGTAGCTCTGGTTGCTTGCAGGCTTTCTGGAAATAAAGAAACAAGAAATAAGATTTTCCAAATCTTTTATGTGAAAAAAAATAAAATAAAAAATTAAAAAATGGATCTATATATTGACCTTGTAATAATTTTCTACTTGACAAAAAGATGATGGACTTTCGAATATATGTGTTGTGCATATACACCATTTCTGTGTATTGTTTAGGGACAAGAATGCAGGTCCTTTTCTCTTTAAAGTCAAAACACATATCGACTCATCCTTTAAAAAATAATTACATATGTACAGAAGGCCTATATAGTTAAAAATTATGCTGGAATGTGATTGACATTCAGTCACGTAAATCAAGTTCGAACTATCAAATGATTAATGATAAACTTAGCATAACAATAAATATTATTTAAATTTGTAATTAATACAGTTTGAAAAATTGAATTACGAATATAACATGAATATGTTTAAATATTAATTCACTGATGGTCAGTGTGCCTTTAAGCACTGTAATCTAAATACATAATCTTTTATACGCCCGAGAATAATAAAAATGCCTAAAATAACATAAGCTGAAAATATTAACTGTCACTAGATCAACTCTAGCCACGAACCTTGTCCTTAGCAACCTCAACACTTGCCTCATGATGCAGCATACCCAAAAGGGCTAAGTACCTATGATGGATACCTAATAAATTTCAGGAACAAAACTTTTCAGAGCAAAAGAAATATAATGATGAATCATAAAACAATGCAGACAATTTATATATTTATCATTTAAATTCTAACAATTGAAATTAAATCTTAAATATGAATTAAAGTTTGCAAATGATTTTATCTGAAATTAGTTATTCTGAAAAATTTAATCATAATGGTCCTGCATACGTGAAATTGCAGTCACGTATGGAAAGTGTCAGCCTATCTGATCTTCCAAAACAAACAATAAAGTACCTACAAGTATGGGGCATCTGAGTGTGACCTCTGATGGCACTCACACTTTGTGGAAGCATACAGCAAGTATAGAATAGTCTAAATATGATGCACATTATTTGAGTTTGAACTGAATTTAGACAATACACACAATTTCACACATATGAAGTAATTAAATCACACCACATAGTTTAATTACTATTATGATAATCTAAATTAACTGAATAAAATATAGTAAAAGCTTGCTAATTTATGAAATGAATTCAATATCATTATAAATAATAGGCTGAAAAAAATCATAAAAAATATGTGGATTCTTAAGGACATTCACAAATGTATAAGCTAAGTTTGTATACTTGAGTAATTTAACAATTCTCTAGTATGCATATTTTTTTCAGGTTTAATCTAGGAGTTCAACTCACCTTAAGTGACCACTTAAATTATCCGTCAAGATTTCGTGTATCCACCCTTTAAAATCTATAATTAAATAATTACAATCGTTAATTCAATCCAATTAACCTAATTCCTCAATTGGAGATACGCCCTTTTTGCCATCTATGGCTTCGCGTCATTTCCACTCCATAAACTTCATCACTTTACCATCGTAACATCGTTATGTTTTATAAAATTTCTAACTATAGTAATAGAAAGAGAAGAAATTACTCCCGCCGCTTCATTTAATTGTTAGGTATACTAAAAATAGTTGTTTCAAAATACTTGTTAGTTTCAAATTTCAAGAGATAATTGACCATGTCTTTCCAATTCTATCTTTTATACTTAAAGTCATCCTAAAATGTGAAAAATTAATATTGCATATTTTCAAAAATTAATAGAATTATATTAGTTAAATTACCATCTTTATTAATTTTTTCTTAATAAATATATAAATCTTATCCTAGCCATTAAAATGAAATAAAGAAATACCTGAACGTCATTTCCAAGAATCTTAGCTTTTGAGTTCTTGGAAAGAACTTAGAATTTTTTAGAATTTCTAGGCATTAAATTATATTAATGTAATATATTTAACTTGAATTCCCACGAAAACTTCTTTACCTTGGGAATGGTGTAAAATCTTAACTAGTTTTCTTCTCATGTGCTCTCAAAAAGTTGTGGAAAATAATGAATTTATTTCTCTCTGGAGACTTTTTAAGTCAGTTTCACCTCCCCAGCTCTACGGGCATTGCAGATTGGCACCTATGGATCCTGGGCGCAAGGACAAAGTTTTCCGGTCCAGACAGCACATTGTGACTCCTATGAAACCCAAGTCCGTAGACATTTTTCTAACTAGATAGTTTTCAGTAAAATACTCGTAATCTTTTATAGGAATATCAAAATGACAAATGGTTGGAAGCATTGAATATTAGATTTTAAAGACTTTAATGTGATATATGACTTCATTATAACTTAATTCCTCCTACACTAGGAGATATGATAGATTAAAGTTAAGCACATGTGTAGCTGAGGTCTTTTTTTCCTTAAACTTATCTAATTTGTTCCACACTATGTCTCTCTTTTATTAAACAATCATATGACCTTACAAACATAAAATCTAGGTATTGTATATCAGTAACACCTTTTGAACACTCTTGTTCTAAACCTAAAGCTTGAATAAGGACAAAATACTTAGTAAAAATAATAATTGAGCATTACATTCTCCTCTCTCTCTATAACATTCATCGTCGAATGTCGCTTTGATCATTACATAGTCTGAAAGGAAATATTTTGATATTGCATTTCACTTTAATTCTCTTAAGGTCCACAATTTTGACAAACTCTTGGATTGTCCAAAAAATTCTTCAGAATTCTGTTTGTAACTGGGACTATTTATAAACATTAAATATATTTAATAAATGCAATCCTACTCATCTCAACAACATATAAAACCACGACATGCTAACTCAAATAATAATATCTTCTGCATATCATCACATCCACCATGTATGTATCTCAATAGTTTTACATCTATATATGGTCGGTATAAAATAATATCACTTAGCCGATCTTGAAGATAGATACGACGTTTACATACTCATTCACACAAAGACTCTCTACTATAAATTACTCTTGTATTTGTGAGATTGGTAAACCTAGAGCTCTGATATCAAACTGTCACGACTCAAAATCCAAGATTATGATGACGCCTCTCCTCATCCATCGATAGGTAAGTTGACCCTTCACCCAATAAGACTATAAATATATAATCGCGGGAAATAAGTAAAGCAACAGAGTAAATGGTCTAAAACCCAATCTTTCACAAACAAGATAGAAATGCGAAAAGTACAACAAAATTCAAATTTTAATTTCACCAGTACAAGAGCATGTAATTGGATACAAGTATCTTCAAAATTATAAGTCAGTCTGAATAAAAATTAAAGACAGGACAAATAAAAATAGAGAGCATCTGGCATCATTGCCAAGTAGCTCACCAAAACTCCAAAAAGGTATTGCCCGGTTAGATCAATCGAGTCTACTAGAGCCAAAATCGTATAAAAAATGCAGTAAAAGTAGAATGAGTATAAAGCATGAAGAGGTATCATTAAATACTCAAGCCAGGACGATAACTATATTGAATTAAAAAAACTATAATCCCTACACTTAGATAATATATCAACAACAATCTGATTATAATAATTGATAAAGAGTAGTACAAGTCACAAATAATAATACAAGTGCACAATGCAACACAATGCTAATGTGATGTCATGCAACGCAATGGCCAATGACCCTATAGATATACATCTCCTCCAAAGATATGTTGTGAATTGGGACCCATGAGGAGCTCGCAAGTCCCATTTATCACTCGGCAAAGACCTCGAGCTCAACTGAAAAAGACCTTGACTCCACGTTGCCAGTAAAGACTTTGGCATCATATCGTCGACAAAGACCTCGATACCATATCGCTAGTAAACACCTTAGCATCGCACAATATCATGCATGATCAAAGTAATAAATGAAAATTTTGAATGCAATAATTATAATATAACTATATGACACCATAACAAATTGTAGGCTAGAAGACTTTCCTTGTCATTGATATAATTTCAAACAATGCACTTAGGTCAAAATTCCTATAGGTTACAAGCCTCAATTATGATAAGATAATTTTCCAACAGTGCCCTTAGGTTACATCTCATCACTTTACACAATATTTCTTCGATATCATGCCCATCTTGACAATATAATTCCTCAAATACAACGAGATATCAAACTAAGGGGAACTTAATAAAAATGCCACTAAGGCTAGGTATGATGATGAAATCATATACAATAGTAAATTTGAAGTTTACTGAAATAAATATTAATTGGCATGACCGGTTGGTCATTCTAGTTTCAATGTGATGTGAAAATAATTGAGAATCATGTGGTTATATATTAAAGGAATAGTAAAATTCTTCAAATATTCCGTTGAGCCACATGTTCCAAGGAAAGTTTGCTGATTATTGCACTAGCTAAGATTGGAATTCGTATTCTTGAATTTTTAAAATGTATTAAAAGGTGATTAAAATCGTACACCGCCATGCGTAGACTATTTACTAGTATATGGATTAATAGATACATTTATGATATGGTCACTCATGCATCTGATGTCAACTTGCAATATGATTTTTGCAAGATTTTTTTTTTCAAATTATTAAATTAAGAGAAGAGTTCCAAACTATAAAATTATATTGATAATAATAGTTTATATCCAAGTTGATTTACCAGAAATTATATGCCTTTGTTTAAGCTAAATATTTGGTTATGAGGATAAAATTCCCAAATAAAATTTTGTACATGATATGTTTTTTTGTAAATCTAGCAACACTTGTATGCATCAAAACCAACAAGTTTTCCTGTCACAATTGGTTCGGGCCCGAAATTAAATAATCATCATCTAAAAATTTGAATGTGCGATATATTATTCAATTTCTCTACAATGCACAAAGATGGGTCCTCAAATAAGGTTAAAGTAAATGTTAGACTTCCCAACATTAGAGGGGGAGGAAGTCTAAGAGATAATTCATTTTGCAAAAATATTGCAAACCTAATTGATAGATGTATTTGCTAACCATGTGTTATAGTTCAACCATAAATACTCCAAATGTATGTCCTTGAATGATAGGGAGCTATGGAACGCTAGAAGTAGACAGACAAATCGATTTTATAACAATCTCAAAATCTCTAAGATCAAATCCTAGACATGAAGTAGAAAACCAACAAGAAAGTTGGCACTGGGACACAAAATCTACCCTTAGGATGGGTCATTGATAGAATATATGGGTCGTTGACCATCTGTTGGAGGTTTAGAAAATTACTGAAAATTGCCAGAACCGGAGGGATGGAGCCCATTGGTTCATAGGATAAAGCCGTTGGTCCGACCGTTGTATCAGTTCATAAATAGTTCCGAAAGCGGTGTCCAGAACCTTACAAAGGGAACAGACGTCTTATTGGTTGAACCAACAACTCATCTGTTGGTGTAGGATCCACCCGATAGTTTTTAAATATAATAGTTTTTATAAGGATATTTTTGTAACCTCTAAGCTTTTAACTACTATGAGTATTTTGAGTTTTTTAGAAGAGTATTTAAGGGTTAAACTAAGCCTAAACCCCCATTCCTTTCAAACACCGTACACTGAAGATTCATCCTCTCAAGGAAAAACTAGGTTCTTTCACCTTCTTCATCTCTAATTCTCTTGGGTCTTTTAAATCAAGTCAAGGAACTCTTGGGCTAGGTATGTAGGATTGTGAATGAGGAATTTATTCTACCCTCATGTCCACTTTCAAATTAATTTCATAAATTCAAGTCTCCAATCATGATTTTATTAGAATTTTTAGGTTAGGCCCAATCTTATGGAATTTATGATTATCTACGAATTCAATTATCTTATGATACAATTCATAATTTATGACTACATTGGCATGTTTTATACTGAATTCTCTTATAAATCTATGTTTTCAAGTGATGATGATTTATTCAATTATGCATGAATTTCATGAATCTCAACTTATGTATTATGGTCGTATCACACACCATTATTTTCATGGCTAGTTCACGTATGTCAAATATATTATGAATTTCATAATTTAAACTAGTCCATGAAAAATAAAGTATGTTTATGATTATGAGTACGAGAAATATGCATGTTTTAGGAGTAGTATTTAGCACCAAGTAGGCCGTGATTCAGCGCACCTGTGTCTCATAGAACTACGTGCAACCATAGGTATGGTCATGATAGGGGTCTTCGCCAGAGAGTGTTTCCCCCACCTTAATGGGCTAACGAGTGATATTACGCCTTTATCATTCTTTGCTCTGACAAGGCTTAGGACGGTTATGCCAACTTGAGCGAGATAGTTGGGAATCATGTGCTCATTCATGATGGTGTCGGTTTTGAATCTCCCTGCTCCTCATGTTTTTAACTTTTGTGCATGTTTAGAATTTGTGATATCATGTTTATAGTATAATTGACCCATTGATCAGTTTTTGAGATTTTACTTAAAATTTCAACATGTGAAGCTTTATGATTTACTTTCAAAACCTTAGGTCATTATGCTCGCCTTATGATGAATAACTCATATTTATGACCATCTCATGATCATGATTTTTGCATGTTGTCCTTTACCCCCATGTTTTACTTATCCGACATACTCACATTTAAAGTAATTGACTACATACTTTTCTGTTATATTTTCTCATGATATAAATTCGGATGATTAGTCTCACTACATCGCTAGATTCGATCTTGTCCCGTTCAATAGTTTTGTGAGACCTCATGTTCTAGGGATGTCAGTTTTGATACATGTCCTTTTCTTATGACTCAGTTTTAGACTTTAGTAAATCTAGTGGGGATTTTGTTCCTTCAGCTCATCATATGACTAGATGCTTTCAGACATGATGTATAGCTATCCGGCACTGTGGTTATCTTGTTGAGTCATTTTGTTAAATTATGATATCTTAGACTTCCTCTTATGCGTTATGTTATTCTTTATGATTGTTCCACTTAGTTTATCCCTCCATTTTATGTTATACATGCGCCATGGATTAGCTTGGAGTCATTCGTGATTTCAGATCCTCAGATATGATCTCGGGGTCCATGCTCGGGTCATGACAGATTTTAAAAGTAAAACTTATTAATAAGGAGAGGATCAAATGATCTAGATGGTCATGATAATAAGTCAAGTACTTTAGAAGAGCACTATGATATAACACTTCACAAAACTTAGTGAAGGTTTAGGTAATTGAAAATGACGAAAATTTTAGAGATCTCAATAAGTTATGTCTCACTGAAACTTATATAGTGTAGTGCTTAATATTATAAATGGTGATGAGGATCTTGGATTCAAGTCTATCAAATTGTATGGACAGATAAATGATAATTACATAATTCAAGTATGTCAGGGATAGTTGATATGTTCTAAATCCAATCTCACATATAATGATTTGAACATACTTTTGCAAATATTATTTGATATAAATATATGATATCTAATATTTTTTTTCATAGTTATTATTAAATTATTTAATTAAATAATTTATCGTTTTTTTTTTTTTGAATTTAATTTTTAAGACTTGAAATTATGATGGAGATCATGATAATGAGAGAGTCACATCTCTTATAACTTAATCTAAATTTAATTGTAGGATCACTAATTAGGACGCATGATCCCAAGTTATATATGTATGTGGTGGTATTTATTTGGATAAAGATTAGTTGATCTCATTAACTAAATCTCATACATGTGGTGATGCAGATAGAGATATGATTATTGAACGAACTCATTGAAATCTCTATAATGGTTAGAATTACCATAAGTCACTAGGATATTATCTTGAAGAATATGATGTAAGAATTTTCTTTGACTTGAGATCATTATATTAATTAACAAGTTATTTATTGTACTTCAATAATGGACACCCATGTCCCTACGAAAATAGTTGAAAGGATATAGAGTATGATTAAATTCTTGTAGAGTTAATGATTGATCAAAATGAAATCTGTCAACTCTTGGCAGTGAGTTTAAGCTCTATATTGTTATGAATTATGAATGACTAATTAAGATCTTAGTTAATACAATTTAATGAAAGAAAAATAGTTTTTTTAGTCATTCAATGGTCGATTATAATTAGACTGTACACATAGTTGATTAGCTATTGAAATTTGACAGTTAGACCATATGCAAAGGTGATTTGGAGTTATAAAGATAGAAGAAAATACTACATTATTCTTATATAAGTTTTTGAGAGTAAATTATATACTTCACGTTATCTAATTGTTAAGGAGTATTGTAAAAGCCATCCTTAATTAGTATATTGATATGATAAATTTACTTCTGACTTAGTAATGAACCCCATGGAGTCGCACACTAACGATTGTTCCTATCTTTGTTAATGGATTAACTGTTTTATTATTTGATAATTAAATTAGAGACCTTAATTAGTTAAATAAATAAATTATTAGTCCAACAAAATATTATTATATTCTTTGCTAGCATAGAGGATATAATTAGTCTGTGAATATATTAAAAAATTTCATTCGAAATAGAAAATTGAATTATATCTCTGATTAATATATATATATATATATATTATATAATGTTTGATATTTATTTATAAATAGTATATAGATAAAATATAATAGCCTTATATGAAATCCAATTTGGAATTGGAATTCCATGAAAAGTCCGAAAGGACGTGAGGCCATGAAAAATTACTTTACGTTTTCCTTTTGAATTATTTTTGGAATGTTTTAGTTTCATTTAAAGTTTTTCCATAAGAGTTTAATTATGAAATAAAAATTTTTTTATCCCAAATAAATTATTATCTTAATCAAATAGAAAAGGTTTATAGGTGATATTATATAAAAGGATGATGGAAAAAGTTTGATAGAAATTTTTGAATCAGAAGAAAATTTTTTATGAGAAAAACACTTTATTAAAGTGTGTGAATGTTACACCAAATTAAGAGAGAAAAATATTATCGATAAGAAAATTATTTTCTTGCTATGTTTATTGTGAGTTAAGATTTTTCAAAAGAAAATTTTAGCACAATATTCTTAATCCACCCTATTTTCGAGTTCTGTTAATCAAGGAGTTGATAACAAAGATCAGTCTTTGTGTGGATACACATAGAGTCTTCGTACTATTAAAGAATTTTCAATTACGACTATCATCACTGTGATAGTCTTGAACCCTATACTTTTAGATGTGATTAAATTTTTAACACAAGTAGATCTGTCCAAGGTTACTTTTTGTCTTCTGTTGCGTGTTATGAACACTGTGCAATCCTACAAAGTATACTTTATCTCACTTCCAAAAATGATATTTTGGAGTTATAGTTCAAAGATCAAGGTATAATGTTAGCAGGGTATAAATAAATTTTTGTGCAAAAATAAAATAAAATCGCAAGGTATAAATTATGGCTTGTACCTTGTGGCATAATTTTTTTTTCCAAAAGTTCTAACTTTCTTGTATGGAGATCTGTTCTCCTGTGTCGATGCAAGGCCGAAGCTTCTTTCAGTCTAGAAATACATGAAAAAACTTGAATATGTATAATAAATGGCTGTCATGTCAAGCTAGACAATGAAGGTTGTATAATTATCCTTGAAGAATTTAAAAGGTATTAAAGCGATTTCATTGGAATACCCGGATGATTGTGATGTTGCTAGATATAAATAAAAATCATTTATACCTCGTGAAATGGTATATATATTGTAACATGACTAGTTATATATTACAAAAAAATTACTAATATAAATATTACACCCCAAACTCAAGGAGGCATGACCGACACCATGCCGTACTTCTGACCGAGTGAATTCTGTATCACACCTCAACAAGCCAAAGTTGACGATGCTTTGGAATCGTATTGATATAGATTAACAGAAGCAACAAACAGAATAATGAAGGAAAGGGGGCTCACAGGACAATACTATAGATACAAATGGCCGACAAGGCCGCACAGCTCGGACAGCTTTCTTTATAAAATAGGGTCAATAAGGCTACTACCAACCACAACCCAACAGGGATACATCGTTGAGCCTCTAGTAGAGGAAAAGTTAATAACAATCAGGTAGGGGCCCGGCCTACCCAGTACGTACACAAAATAAAAGTCATCAAAAAGGGTATCCCGAACAAAACGGAGCTTACTAATCGCTCGGATCTCAACTGAACAAATGAGGATCATGATTCGCCTAACGGTCAACAACCTGCAGACATGAAAGCAACACTGATTAAAGCGTTAGTATGAAATGTACCGAGTATGTAAGATGAATAGAAGGAGAAAATATATATATACAAATAAGAAAGCAATAAAATAATAGCTAAGGATGTAACAATAAAATAACCAAATTGTAATTCAGAACGATAATTACATAACAATACTCGACTCTATCCAGATCACCCCACAATAACGGTTGCCACCAACTCGCTTGTATAGTTCACATGCCAATCAGAGTTGTATCAACAAAGATAACATCACAAGTAAAGCAACCAATAGCAACACAACAATCCATAACCGACATTGCCGAGGAAACAACCTCACAAAGATGGCTGTGTCTAACGATAGGTACAAGCCGAGTACGCTGGAGAAACTCTAAAAGTTATACAGATGTTGTATTGTCACTAGTGCACTAGAGCAATTCTACAATCATACACTAGTCTTACCTTATGGTGGAGCAAACATCACAACTAAATCACCAGCTCAACCAGTCTGGAGCGGACGTTACAAGCTACTCTAGTTGGCTAGAAGTCTCCGGCTCGACCCTATGCTAGAGTAACTCCACAGCCATTGGTATCGAGAGCCTTAAGACAATCGAAGCACACAGGAAAACCACACAAATATGATGTACAACATCAAAAAAGTCTTATCAATTTCCTACTGGATTGCTTTGTACTCTTGGGATTAGGACTGGATTAGTAAGGAAAGCCAGCAAGAGGAAAAGAGAAATCAAGCAAGCTGATTCACAAAGATCACCTCACGCATCCAGTTTGACGCATACTAACACACTACTAGATGATAACAGATCAATCTAATACCCAAATACACAACCTCAATTAGTGAGGGAATGATCACAACTACACAAATCAACAACAAGATTTGCAACCAGATTTTTCAGCTACCAAGATGATAACGCTCAAACCACACCTCTACTGAAGTATGAAGCGGATGTTGTCAATCAAGCACCCAACTAGAGGTTGGGCCGATCCTACAGAGAATATAAAAGAGCTAGATTACAACTGGTAAGTGAACTTGTGAGGTAGTAACTTAAATTGGGGGGGGTCTAAAGAAAATCAATAATAAAAACAATTATCAAAAATCTGATTTTGAATCAATATTAAAGGATAACTAGGGTTTGTGTTCCCCATGGGTTCATAACTGCTTTGAGTATACACTCGCGGATCATCACCAATACTTACTTATAGAACTGATAACTTAGGTTCATTCAAACGACCGACCAGCCCCTATTGAATGACTATACTCAATTACTTAACCAAGTCTCATGAGTGCTTCAAACTATCTGTTATCACTAAGTTCCAGATTTAACTATCCCCGTGACCATAGCTCAAGTTAATACAATGATCATCAAGATCAAGGCTCGCTGTAATTTTCTTTCCTAATCTGTACCTATTAGACCTAAGCAAGTAAAAAAATTGGGCATGTCCTAACGTTGCACACCGTTAAGGAACATTTAAGCATGAAGAGAATACAATATAAGTGTTTGTATTGGTTTTAGAATCACTTTATGCAACCTTAGCTTGTTAATCCATCATGGTTCCCATAACCCTAGCTATGGAGGTTTTAACCTCTCATAGTTGTAAGGTTGTGAATTGCATTCATGATTAAAAACATAAACCAATACTTACAAGTATGAATGAGAAAACACTTCTTTAATTAATAAGCAAAATCTTTGAAAGAACAAATAGCAAGAACAGAAGAATTCAAGAAAAAGGTTGATCACAAGTCAAATAAACTCACCTCTCTCTTTCCCTCAATTGTCTAATGTTGTCTCCACAATGTCTGTATAAATAATATACTAAAAAATAAAACATACACCCATTTATATTGCACACAAGAGTCCTTTTCCTAGGCTAACAGGGGGAATTTCCATATCTGGTTCCGCCCGCGTCATGATTCATCCTACGATCCGTAGCGAGATCCTGCACCCATAGCATCCTTTCGAGAATTGCATGACTGATTGGATTTTGGCTATGTTGGATCCTCGTACGACTCGTACTCTCCATCTTACGATCTGTACTGAGCACCCGTGGCTTGACTCTAAGACTTTGAAAATATTTCTGAAGTTCATCACGACCGCCATGGTATGACCTGTACCTTCATTCCACGATTCATACTTCCTTTCTCGTCACGCTCCGAGTTTACACCCGGATTTTAAACACGGTACTTGGGGTCACAAGCAACCCCAAGTCAACCCTTGGTCTATCATACACTGGTATTCTGAGTAAAACATGCATACGAAAGCTTTGAAATGATAGCATAAAAGTATTTACAAAAATAAAACTGAAAATATAAAGTTTAAGAACATCTCGAAGTCCGAAATTAAATTTTGTGTCTGAAACTCTCTAACTCGATAGTTTCGTACAAGCCCCCCACCTAACTCTAAGTCTAACTAAAAATACGAACTAACCGAAAGAAATGAAATAAGGCCCTCTAATGATGAGAACTCACACTTCAACTGCTGAGGTGGAGGATCTGAATCGCGGCGACTAACGGTGTTGAGTCTGAGAACCCGTAACCGCATCGCGAAACGATACAACATAAAAAGTATGCATTAGTACTTTGAATGTACTAAGTAAGTGAAAGAAAACATAGTTGGATATAAATGACTAACCGAAATGACATGCAATGACCACTAATATACTGAACTCAACCACCTAAGTAAACTGGGAGATGGTCAAAATGACCCCGTCTGGTGGTCAAAGACATGCCCTAAGTCTGAAAGTTCTGAGTCTCGAGATACCGATCGAACTGGGCTAAACTGATAGAACTGGAACTGAACTGAGTTGCTTATTCTGAAACTAGATTGGACTGACTAGTGGGATATTTTGTAACCGACATGTAACCATGTGAGCTCAACGTGAGTCTCGATATATACACCTCCACCAGCAACTGTTTACAGCACCCCTGTCAGGGTATAAAGGTGTGAACTAGGTGATCACAAGAGTCTGGGCAAATCGGCCAAGTAATACTGTAACCTACGCTGGACAAATATGTCTCCGGGAACCTCGGATGCGCTAGAATGCCGGCCCTATTGGTGCGAAGTCCTACCCCATTGGAAAACCTATAATGAACTACTAGGCTGATAACTCGAAACTGTGGGTCCAAGACTAGTCAGGGACATAATGAAAGTACCTTTGAGAGTCTTGTCGGACTAGATTATGAAATCGGGGTTCTAAACCGGCCGAGCCGTATCTAGAAGCATCATAACACCGAGAAAAACCGTAACCGAATCGGGGGGTCTTGGAGGCTACTCAAAGCTATATATCTAAATGTCATGACCGCTTCAACGGACCAATAAACTGGACTTGGAATCTGATTCAATAACTGGAAGGCACCACCGACACCTCAGGAAAAGACCGAAGTCAAACCGATCGGTTGACAATTCTCGAATAGTTCAAGAGGTTCTAAGTTCTAACCTAATCAACTACTAAGCAAGTTAATTGAGAACCCAACTCATTCCAACAGCAATAACTTCATAATATGGCAAAATTTCAAGAATTAAAGAAAATCTTATTCGAAAAGGCTAAAATCATTCTTATCAATGGAGTATTTACTCAACATTTAAGCAATAAGAAATACTAGAAAATTCAGCCCAAATCACACTTCACAACTAGACGGAATTTAATACACAAATAGTCTTTACTCAAAAGTTAGGCTTAAATTCACTTTGGCAAGAATATCAATAATTCAGCTAAGAATTGATGGAGATCATATCAATAATAAGCAAGGATATCATTCTATGTGAAATTGACAAAAACAACATGTAATTTCCTCGTATTCGAAAAAAAGCTCCGCCAAAATTCTCTATAGAGAAACGATGAGAGGTTTTGGGGACACAAGGGAAGGAAAATTCCCTTGCTGGAATTCCCACATACCTGACTAAAAATCTCCCAGAGAAGAAGACTTGAACTACTGTAATGGAGCACAACACTAAGCTTGCTTGAGAGTTTTCTTGAGGAACTCTTCGATGCACTTTCTCTGAGATTAAATGTGGAATGAGGGAAGGAACCATTCAGACTCTAATAAGTCTTAAATTATACTAAAACGATGTAGTTTAAAGCTTAAGAGAGTAGGAAGTTACTAAATAGCTCTTAGAAATCTGTTTCGGGAAAACTGACAGGTGACCCTAACTGTTGACCTAACGGGTCGTGGTGGCTGACCATGACTCGTGGTCATACCCATTGAGTGCACTGCCCGAAATCCTCTATAGGTCACCACGAAGGACCAAATCACCTTGGTCACTAACCATGCACTTGTGGTCGGGCAGTCATGGACCACACTGTCTCACTTCTCTGAGTTCTATACTAGGCTTGAATTCATGAGTCAAACAACGAGTCTGTTACACCCTCCCGTAAGATTTCGGCACCTAGATGGCCTATTCGCGCCTTGGTTAAGCATATTTGAAAGCCATACGTGCTAGAAAAAGGTCCAGAAAGATCGACGAGAAACCTGTCGAATCATCACGGAAGGAGCCAGGGTGCATTCTCCATGATGGCAGCGTGTCACGGAGGCGGAGCCACCGCGTTGGCTCCGTGACATGTTGGGCCTGTCCACTCCAAGTATATAAGCCTCCCAACTTCGGTTTTAATTGATCCTTCACCTTATAATTTCCAGAAAAATCGTGAGAGGACAGAGAGAAGACGAAGAGGGTAATAATATATCGTCTGATTATGCTGCTGTCGTAGTCCGTATCCAAATTAATCTCAAGAACTGAGGTATTTAGCAATGTGATATCTTACGGATTTTGCTCTCATGAAATACGGCCGACAAATTGTCGAGCTACCGGACTACTGCAAGTAGAATTGCTCCAAACTAGTGTCACCGTGCTCCTAGCCGTAAAGTGAATACTTCTCCCTTTCTGGACCTCCGAAAATAGCAAGTTTCTTTACTGCTCTTTTCGATAAGCCTAAAGTTTAGGCTATAATTATATCGAAAGTGACGTTGTCTTTCAGAATAGTGATGTATTTAGTACTAATTGACGTGTATATGAATGCAGATTGGAGAAATAGCTGGAGTACCGATCGAGCCTCGTCCGCGCCGGACAACTCGAGGATTAAGGTATGTAAAGCTAATTTCTCGGCAAGTTAGTAGTTTTAGTCTTGTATATCATAGTAGACTCCTGTAATTGAGTTCCTGAGCTGAATGTTGAGAATTGAGTAAGTTCAGTAAATCTGGTTTGTGTTGCTGTATCGTACTCAGGCCGAAAGTTAGTAAAGCATGCGCCAAAATGGCGAGTTAGCATTCCATTCAAAGATAGCCTATTATATGATTAGCAAGCATGTTGTTAGAATAAAAGATACAGATTTTCAGAATAAAGTTAGTAAAGTAAAATCAGATAGACAGACAGTATCTTGGCAGATTAGCCATTCAGACAGATGATATCTTACAAGGACAGCTTTCATACGCTAGATAAAGATTTCTTAATCCGTATAAAATAGTAAAGAATCAGATAACCACAAAAAGACAAAGAGAATAAGAAATCAGATTTCCGTATAGTATTTTCAGTTAAACATGCTTGCTATTTATATGTGCTATTTGTTTGTTGAGACTTGATGTTGTGTGAGGGCATCTTTTGGCTGAGCGTCCGCCGCCCCCGGTTGGTATCGTCGTCACCGAGCGGGTGGGTTTACGTCACCCAAGGAGTGGCATGCCGTCCCCGCTTAGACGAAGATGGGATGAAGCTTTCCCCATATCATTGATAGCACTACAGTACAGATAGTCTATTGAGCGCAAGCGCCTGTGTGAACAGACACAGTTTCAAGCATAGATATATGACAAGAGTCCTTCGGACTCAGACACGCTATTTATATCGGAGGCAGGCTCAAGCCGAGACCCAGGGGGCTGGCAGAGGTGCTCCTAGTTAGCAGATGAGTGAGTGACTTATTTGGCTGGTTTTGACCCAGGTAGGGGTCTGTAGATTGTTTGCTTGCTTGGCTGCTTAACCGTCTTATGGGGTTGGTATTGGCTCTTTGCTTGCTACTTGTAGAGAGACTATTTATGTGCTATATACTGCTAATAGACAGCAGGTCAGCTTCTAGCATAGGCAACGCCCTGCCCTATCAGTACAGAAAGCCTGATTCAGTTCATATCAGCTTTTTGTGACCGCTATCTCCTGCTATTCAAAATTTGCTTTCAAACTTGTATTATTTCAGTTGTTGCATACTCAGTACCATGGTACTGACGCTCCATGGGGAACTGCATTACTTGCCTGCAAGTACTCATAGACGAGGAGGCGATCTCGTGATTCCAGCCGCCTATAGGGTCATCACCCGTCATCCTGTGAGTCTAATTTCTAGAGGTGTATCTCTTTTCTTTTGTTGTACAGTATGGGTAGGTCGGGGCCCTGTCCCGATCATTTCTTTCAGTACTATAGAGGCTTGCAGATTGTATATATTTATCTCCTGTGGTCAGCTGGAGCCGGTCGTGTGAGGCCGTTCAGCTTGTTGGTAGCTGTTTAGCATTTCGTTATGTTGGCCGTGTGGGCCATAGTTTGATAATAGTGGGTGACCTTGCTTATCACGTAGCCATTTAGTATTCTCTATGTTGAGTTCAGATGACTAGACAGCATCAGGGCCTTGTCGGCCCGCATAGGTTCCTTGTTGTTTATATGTTTCTGGTTGGCTGTTTTACAAAAGTACAAATGGCCATAGGCCCGCTGGCCTGAGGCTGCTTACAGCCGTTATATAGCCCTCTTGTTTCCCCAGTGTGAAACTGAGATAGAGCTAGCCAGGCACCAGATGTGCCTAGGCCCGTCTGCAGTTAGCGGTCCAGGGTCCTACTAGGGCACTAGGGGCCGGGCCACACACCCCCCGTGGGCGTGGCGCGATTGCAGTCATTACAAAGTGATGACGACCGTGGTGACACTCATAGGTGCACCGCCTAACAACCGACTAGGGCTGGTAATGGGGGACATAACGAGTCATTTCAGGTGCCCACGACTCGTGAGGTATTTCATTTGGAGCACCACTTCCTTACCCATACCTATTTCTCCTTCACGACTCGATCTAATGAGTCGTTAGGTCTCACAACAACCCAAGTAGTGAGTCGCCTGCGGATAATTGCAACAAATTCTAGATTTTCACGAGTCCTGGATTTGGTCTTGAGTTTCTTAAGCATTACAATATCTCCCCAAACATTCATCCTCTAATGTTAGAAAACACACAAGAAAGCAGAAAAATAATAATAAAAAATCCTGCATAATGCTCATTTAACTCCAAAACCGTTGAAATGACTACCTCCGTTTCAAAAATACATAACTAAACTGACCACTTTTCATACATATGATCCAAGTCATAAAAGAAACTTATACACATGATTTGAATCCAAACAACCATATCAGTTTCTATGGAAAAAACTAACATTTTAAGCTGTAATAGAGCTCAGAGGGAAGGCGTGGGTATTTCATTATCATATCCCTGCCAGCCTCCCATGTAGCTCCTCAACCTACTGATTTCTCCCTAAGACTTTGACTGAAGCTATTTCCATGTTCCTCAACTTATGAACCTGACGGTCAAGGATCTAAACTGGTACTTCCTCATATGAGAGACTATATTTTATTCCTACACTGTCCAACGACACAACTCAGGTTGGATCTCCATGCACTTCTTCAAGTGACACACATGGAAAACTGGGTGTACAACTGCTAGTTCTGAAGGTTATTCTAGCTCATAGGCTACATTGCTGATACGCCTCAAAATTCTATAAGGTCCCACGTTACGCCTCAAAATTCTAGCAAAGTCCCACGCACTGACCGAGCTTTCCCTTCTTGCCAAAACTCATCACCCCTCTTTCATGGGCAAAATTTTTTAGGTAAACCCAGTATCAACTGCAAACTCCAACTCTCTTCTCCGCACTTCGGCATAAGACTTTGACGGCGCTGAGCTATTTTCAACTTCTCTCGGATGAGCTAAAATTTTTGCATCATCTCGTGAACTGTGTCTGGCCCTATCAAGGTAGCTTCACAACCTCGAAATCACCCATAGGAGATCTACACCTTCTCCTATATAATGTTTCAAATGGGGCCATCTGAATGCTAGAGTGGTAGCTTGTTATTGTATGCAACTCAATAAGAGGCAAATGGTCATCCCAATTACCTTTAAACCAATCACACATGCTCTCAACATGTCTTATAGGGTCTAATAGTCCGCCCACCTTGCCCATCCGCCCAGTGAAAAAGCCGTGTTGAGCTTCTGACCTGAGTGCCAAGCCCCTTCTGAAAAGACTTCTAGAAATAGGAGGTGAACTAGGTACCCCTGTTCGAAATAATGGCCAATGGCATCCCATGAAGTCTAACCAACTCCCGGATATAAAGTTTAGCATAATCCCTCTATCAATTTTTGTGGTTTTGACTCGGGAGAAAATGTGCTAACTTAGTCATCTGGTCTACTACTACCCTGATTGAATCATGCTGCCGACGAGTCCTAGGTAGACCCGTAATGAACCATGTTTACTTTTTTTCCACTTCCATGTGGGTATGCTGATATCCTGGGTCATACCTCCCGGTCTCGCCGTTCTACCTGACTCGCTGCGCTCGAGCACTTAGCTACAAATTCAAGAATATCTCTTTCTGTCGTTCCACCAGTAAACATCCCATAAATCATGATACATCTTAGTAGCACCAGGGTGAATGGAATATCTAGAACTGTGCACTTCAGCCAACATTCCATTGCCTCAACTCACCAACATCTAGTACACACAACTCCGCCCGGTAATGGCACCCCATCTCCCCCTTGGGAGAAAGCTTTTATTTCTTTTATGAGAACTGCTCTCTTAAGATTAAGTAAGATGGGATCCTCATCCTGTCTGGACTTGACGTCAACTACCAAGGATGAATCCGACCCGCTTTGCATTACCACACCACCTTCGGCTAAATCCACCACCTGCACCCCTAACCGGGCTAGTATGTGAACATCCTTCGCTAACTCCTTCTTGCCTTCCTCAATGAGCCACACTCCCCATAGACCATCTGCTTAGGCATCAACCACCACATTGGCTTTACCCTCGGGTGATACAGCAGGCTCATGTCATAGTCCTTTAGAAACTCCAACCAACCTCTATGACAATGCATTTAGATCCTTCTAACTCAAAGATGTACCGAAGACTCTTATGATCCGTGAAACATCTATGTGAGATCCATATAAGTAATGCCTAGAGCAAACACCACCGCTGCCAACTCTAAGTCATGAGTTGATAGTTCTTCTCATGAACTTTGAGCTGTCTAGAGGCGTAGAGTCACTTTGCCCCACCGCATCAGAACGCATCTGAGTCCAACCCAGGAAGCATCACAATAAACAACTTCTAATCCATATGTTCTTTCTGGCAGGGTCAGAACTGGAGCAGTAGTGAGTCTAGTCTTCAACTCCTAGAAAATATTCTCACACTCATCCGACCACTAAATTTCACCTTTTCCGAGTTAACTTAGTCGTGAGGCGATGCTATAGAGGAGAAACTTCCACAAATCGTCAATAATAACCAGCCAAACCCAGGAAACTCCTAATTTCGTAGGAGAGGTAGGTATGGGCCACCTTTTACTGTTGCTATCTTGTGAGGATCAACTTGAATTCCTTCACCCGAGACCACATGACCTAATAAGGTCACGGACTTTAACCAGAATTCACAGTTGCTAAACTTGGCGAACAACTGGTGGTCTCTGAGTGTCTGTAATTCTAATCTTTGTGATTCGCATGCTCTTCCTCATTTCTGAGTATACCAGAATGTCAGTCGATGAACAAAATGATGAACATATCTAGATATGGCTTGAAGACTCGTTTTCATTAAATCCATGAAGGCTTCTAAGGCATTTGTTAGCCTGAAGGACATCATCACAAACTCGTAGTGACCATATCGAGTTTTGAATGCTGTTTTCGGTATGTCCAAATTTCTCTCGACCCTTAGTTGATAGTACCCCGACCCGAGATCGATTTTTGAGAAAACATACCGGCTCCCCTAAAGTTGGTCAAATGTGTCACAATTCTGGGTATGGGATACTTGTTCTTGATTGCACCTTTTCAGCTGACGGTAATCTATGCACATTCTATGTCTCCGTCTTTTTCTTATGCACAAATAGCACCGGAGCACCTCAGTGAGAGATATTGGGTCCGATAAAACCCTTGTCAAGAAGAACTTGTACTGCTCCTTCAACTTCTTAAGCTCGACTGGAGCCATTCCGTAAGGAGGGATGGAGATGGGATGAGTATTTGGGAGAAGGTGTATCCCAAAGTCTATTTCCCATTTAGGGGGAACTCTGGGAAGATCCTTGGGAAATACATCGGGGAACTCACTGACTACTGGAACTCACTAGATAGCTGGAGTTGGAACCCTTGACCCTAACTAGATGATAGATACATCCCTTGGCGATGAGTTTCTGGTCCTTAAGGTAGGAATTCAAACCTACCCTTAGGCGTTGGAACCGCTGGCCGTCCACTCTAACACTGGTTCATTTTGGAAATTGGATCTTGATGATCTAGTTCTACAATCAACTGAGGCATAGCAGGAGCGTAACCAATCCATGCCATGGATAAGGTCAAAATCGACCATATCTAACTCTATGAGGTCAGTTGGGATGACTTTTGTAAGACTCTGAAGTGCTTAGAGTAGACCCGGGAAGCAAAGGTGAAACTGCTGTAAGTTAAAAGTGTTGCAGGGATTCACAAGTACCATGACCCATGGTAACCACGGGCCATCGTTGGTGGTCATGGGTTCAGGTGGTTAGGTATTAGAGGGAAATAACGGTTGGTTCAATGACCCATGGTAAGTAACCACGAGCCATCGTTTGTTGTGGTGGTAGGAAGGACATGGCAGGTAGGAAGCAGGCTACAACGGGTCGTGCAACACCCCGTTGTGTCTTGCAACGACCCATTGTGGGTAGCCGTGATAAGGGAGCCCCAGATCCTGAGAAAGGATGATAGTAACCACAACCCGTTGAAGTGTACAACGTCGTGCGAGGCTCGTTAGGTAGAAGTTTAGAAGGTTCGGGGGAGCAATCCGCGACTAGTTCAATAACCTGTTGGAGCCTAAAAATGACTCATCCTGTTCGTCTATGGTTTGATTTTGAGATATAACTGACAAAGGTATAGCACGTGTATATACCATGGGTCATATTATCCTCCAACAACCCGTTGGTTCACCCATTGTTTAGCCTAGTGGATCAGTTTTCAGCAAATTATAAGGGCATTCCTGCTATTTCCTAGTCCTAAGGTTCTTTACTACATCATTTAGGCCTGCTTTGAAGGGTTTTAGTAGGGAAGACTCCAGGTCTATATACCGCATGCAATGTTGAAGGCTTGAAGGAGGTGACTAAAGGCAAAATTCAAGGTTTCCTTTGGAATTTGATCTGGGCAATTGAAGGGTGATAGAACTCCAATTTCCATGTATGTAGGGTTTTAATGGGCATCTTCCTTCCACACCCAAGACCAATTCCTATCAATTAGTGTTAAATTATGAATAATCAATTATGGGGTTTTGATCAATTATGATTTTTTATATTCATGGGTATGATTAGATTGAGCTATTATTGATGATTTATGAAGCTTAGCATATTCTAACTTGTTTCTCTTATAAAATTTGTTTTTCTAAAAATTGAATCTAAAACGCCCATGGTGAAGAGTTCATAAAATGAGTGATTTATGGTAAAAGTGTGGTGGTGATGAAGTTGATGATGAAAAATATGTTTCTAAAACTACCCATGATTTTGATGTTGTCTCCTAAATGAATCGATTGGATTCTAGGAGCCAGATAGAGCTTTGGTAATACCCACATGTTGATTAAAGTGATGATTTTCCCAACATATGCTTTTCTACCAAATTGTTTAAAGAGAAATTTCCCACCTCTTATTATAAATTCTAGCTTGTGGTATGTTGAGTAAATACTTCTACATGTAGCTTACCACATGATTTGGAGTAGATTCTCCCACCTATGATTGAGCTTGTGTATGTTTCGAAATAAAGCTTCTCATATGCATGAATTTAATTAGATGTATGGAACCATTGAGATTTGTTGAAGGACAATATTGAGTTTCATTTTCATATGATGTCCAGTCTATGCATGATTTCATTAATGAGCTTTGTCAATAGACGATGTTGAGCTTCATTGCATACGATGTTGAGTCATGCATAATTTCATGTTGAGCTTCGTCAATAGACGGTGTTGAGCTTCGTTACATATGATGTAGAGCATTGCATGCTTTGGGAGACGAGTCTAGCACCGGGAGCGGAATAAGGGTCGACAAACCTATGTCCTAGAACTACGCGCAACGTGATTGATTCTCTTTTTTATTTGGACCTCCCTTGTGAGCTATCCCCAGCGTTAATGGGCTACAAGGAGCTTGATATCGAATCAGCGGTAGCGTCCTCAGCCCTGGTAAGGTTTTTGGACGGCTCTTCCCACTTGAGTGGCCAGACCACGTAAGCACTATCACGGTATGTCGGTTAAGTGACTAGACTCCCATTCGCATTTGCATATTCACTACTCATGATCATTATGTATGCATGCATGTTCTGCAAGTGGTTTGACCTAATGCCCATTTTTTATATAAATGTTGCATCTCAGCTTTGGTTAATTCGAATTAGTTGATGTTATAAAGTTATGCATTGTCACATCATGAAGGGATTATGATTTTGAAAGAATGCATGTGAGTTCTCCCGCTTTCTAAAAGCTATGTTATGAAATGGTTTGTTTGGATGATTTTAATATTATAACAGTTTTACTTACCTTGTATACTCTGGTACATTTCTACGTACTGACCGCATACTCTACACTGTATCGTTTCATGATACAAGACTCGGGTCACAAACTTTCGGCCGATCTTAGTCAGCTTATTCAAAGTTGCACCTGTTCAGAGTTGGTGAATCCTCATTCTCCGAGGACTAGACTTTCAGTTTCTTCTATATATTTCAATTTCAGTGTTGTGGAGCTAGTTGGGGTCTTGTCCCATAAGCTCGTCCAGATTAGAGGCTTTTAAGATTTAGTCATGTATTCAGTTTTGGATGTTTATTCTTATGCTATTTTGCTTTAGGACTTCCTCTGAGTTATATTGTTGATTTCTTCAGTTTTTGAATGAGTTAGTTGTATTCTTATGCTGTGGTCCCTTTGGGGTCCCTTGTCCCGTGTCTACGATCTGGGGTTCGCTCGGGTCATGAAAAACTTGCATCGTGAGCCATAGGTTTTAAGTGTCCCCGGGAGTCTGAAAGCCACTTAAGTAGAGTATTTTTCTATGAGTGTTGCTTCGCCACACTTATGACGAATAAGTTGTGAAACGTTCTAGGAAATGTTTCCATCTTACATGATTCTATGTCGCATGATGAAGAGTCTTTCTATCCCTCTAATTCGTGCAATTATCACTGCGCAGTATGACTCCTCAAGAGTTAACGGACAAAGAAATGGAGATGGTGAAGGCCACGAGGATGGCATGGGTCGTGGCATCAGCAGCTCCTACCCAGTTTAGGGAGCCCTGTGCACTCGGAGCCGGCTGCTCATGCCGAGTTTTGAGCTGCCATCCAGAGTGTTATACGCAGCCTTGACCGCTAGGTCAATCAACAGGCCGCTGCACATGTTCCGCAGAATGTGGAAGTGCAATGGCGGCTTGAGTCAGGGACTCTTGAGATGAATCCGCCGGAGTTTCTGGGTCCAAGCTGATGAGGACTGTATGAGTTTGTAGGATGAGATTATCAAGATCACCAAAGCCATGGGGGTGAGTGCAGAGAGTGTACGTAGTTGGCCTCCTACTAGTTGAAGGGGGTTTATCATATTTGGTTCTGCCAGTGGAAAGACAGTAGGGTTGCTGGAGTAGGTCCGGTCACATAAGAGGAGTTTCAGGTTGCATTCCTCGATCGGTTCTTCCTCGGGAGATGAGGGAGCTAAAAGCAACAGAGTTTGTGAACCTGGAAGTAGGAGAGGATGATAGTACCAGAGTATTTCCTATGAGTTCACCCGCCTATCGAAGTATGCTCCGGAGTTAGTGGCCGAGCAGCGGGCACGGGTGAGCAGGTTTGTGCATGGATAACAGGTTACCTGAATAAGGAATGCATTGCTATGCTCCATCAGGACATGGACTTTCCTTGGATGGCACATTTCCCTCCGCAGAGAGAGGCCAGTAAGTGGCCAGACCGACGATCACAGATTTCCGCCTTAGGTCAGGAGGTGTGGGAAACCACACACTCCACTAGAGATCATCCGCTCCAGCTTCATCAGCTTTGAGTGTGCCATATCGTCCTAGGAACAATTAGAGAGGGCGAGCATCAGGTTCGAGGGGTCAGAGCAACATGCCCACAGATTCAAAAATCCCACTTGTCACGTGTGTGGCCGAGGCATGTAGGCCAAGACTTGGCAAGTGTGTTCGGTGCGTGTTTCGGTGCGGGCAACTCAACACATGCTTAGAGGAGATTGTCCAGTAACGAAACAGGATCAAGTTAGATTTGGCCGAGCTTCTAGCTCAGCATCCCTACCCCTCGCTAAGCACATCAGGGGGCATCTACTAGTGTAGGTGGTAGTCGCACTTCGTAACAAATTCTATGCTCGGGCATCCCGTCGAGCAGGAGGTCTCCTGACGTGGTTATTGGTATGTTACGAGTCTTCCATGTTGATGTTTATGCTCTGTTAGATCCAGGGGCCACTCCTTTGTCCTTTGTGACATTCCTTATGGAAGCCAGTAGCTTCGGAGTCAGTCCCGATGTATTGTCAAAATCCTTTTCACTTTCTACTTCTGTAGCTGACTCAGTTACAAATTTATACGGGTGTATAGAGATTGCCCCGCCTTGGTCCTCCATAAGGTCACCTCAGCAGATCTGATAGAGTTATCCATAACCGATTTCGATGTTATTCTCGGCATGGATTGGTTGTATGCTTGTTATGCTTCCATTAATTGTAGGACCCAAGCTAGTAGAGTTCAGATTTTCGGGAAAGAGCCGCCTAAGAATGGGAGGGCAGCAATGAACGTAGGGTTGCTTCCATTTCCTATCTCAAGGCCAGAAAGATGATTTCTAAGGGTTGCTTGTATCACTTGGTTAGGGTCAAGGATGTTGAGTCCGAGACCCCGACTATCCAGTCAGTTCCAGTAGTACGAGTATCCAGAGGTCTTTCCTAATGATTTTCCAGTATTCCTCCCAAGTGGGAGATTGATTTTGCATTGACCTTCTTCCCGATATACAGCCTATCTCTATTCACTTGCCAGGATGGCCCCAGCCGAGCAAAAGAGCTGAAGGATCAGTTAAAGGATTTACTAGATAAGGGCTTCATTAGACCGAGCCAATCTACATGGGGTGCATCGATTTTATTTGTTTGGAAGAAAAGATGGTTCCTCGTATGTGCATGTAGATTATCGGCAGTTGAACAAAGTCACTTTAAAGAACATGGTACCCTTACCCAGGATTGATGATTTGTTTGATCAGCCTCAGGGTGCCAAGTGTTTCTCAAAGGTAGATCTCGATCCGTAACACGCCTCGTAGTTCGAGAGAGTGATATCCCGATTACGGCATTCAAAGAATGGTATGGTCATTACGAATTTGTACTTATGTCTTTTTGGACTAAGGAATGCCCCTGTAGCTTTTATAGACTTGATGAACAAGGTATTCAGCTTTCATATTTGACACACCATGATTGCTTTCATCGATGACATCTTAATATACTCTTGGAGCGCAGAGGAGCATGCCGCTCACTTGAGAGGAACTAGAACCACAAGGATCGCCAATTGTATGCAAAGTTTAGCAAGTGTGAGTTTTGGTTGACCTTGGCATTCTTGGGCTATGGTGTCTCGTGAAGGCATAAAAGTAGTTTCGTAGAAAATTGAGGCGGTGAAGATTGGCCCATCGATGAATTCTTTTGGATATTTAGAGTTTCTTTGGCTTAGCTAGCTACTACCGGAGGTTTGTTGAGGGTTTCTCATCCATTGCAGTGCCTTTGACTAAGTTGACTCAGAAGAAGGTGAATTTTTAGTAGTCGGAGGCTTGTGAGAAAAGCTTTCAGAGTTGAAGACCCGACTCACTTCGCACTACACACATTGACCCTACTTGGGAGGGCAAACATAGCTTCTGTGTATTCTGATGCTTCTAGAGTTGGACATAGGTGTGTGTTGATGCAGCATGGAAAGGTGATAGCATATGCCTTTAGGGCAAATTCTCAAGGTCCATGAGAAGAATTATCCGACCCATGATCTTGAGTTGGCCGGGTGTGGTGCTTGCATTAAAGATATGGCGGCATTACTTGTATGGGGTCCACGTGATCTGTTTACGGACCACAAGATCTTGCAACAAGTGTTCACACAGAACGATCTAAATCTTCGCAAAGAGGTGGTTGGAGTTACTTAAAGACTATGACATAAGTGTCCTTTACCACCCAGGCAAGGCTAATGTGGTTGCTGATGTGCTTGTAGGCTCTCAATTGAGAGTGTGTCCTATGTTGATGAGGGAGAAGGAGTTGTGAAAGATGTGCAATGGCTTGCAAGGCTGGAGTTAGATTGATCATCTTGACCGATGGCGGTGTTGTTGTACATAACGGGTCAAATTGTCCTTGGTGGTTGATGTTAAGTCTAGGCAATACGAGGATCCAATTTTTAGAAACTAAAGGAGGTGGTGTAGAGTCAAAAGGTGGGAGGTTTCGTCCTTGGGCAGACAGGTACAGATATCGCTTGTCTATGTGCCCTAGATGTTGATAATTTGAGTTCGGATATTACATGAGGCACATGGTACAATATATTCTATCTCACCCAGGATCCACAAAGATGTACTGGCTCTGTGAGAAACCTATTAGTGGAATGGTATGAAGAAGGATACATTATGGAGTTCGTAGCGAAATGTCCAAACTATCAGCATGTGAAAGTCGAGCATCAAAGACCCGTGAGGCGCATAAGATATATCACCATACCCACTTGGAAGTGGAAGAGATTATGACTTCATTACAGGCTTACCTTGGACTCGTAGGCAATATGACTCCATTTGGGTTATCGTGACTGGGCTGACTACAAGGACTCATTTTCTACCAATCAAAACTACCGACTCGGCGAGGATTATGCCAACTTATACATACTGGAGTTAGTTCGGTTGCATGGAGTGCCATTTGTCCATCATTTCAGATAGAGGTACCTAGTTTAATTTTTTAATTTGGAGGTCTTTTAGAAGGGACTTGGGACTCAAGTCGCTCAGCACGGTCTTCATCCGCAAATGGATGGTCGGGTTTAGTGAACAATCCAAACTCTTGAAGACATGTTGAGGGCATGTGTTATGGATTTTGAAGGCAGCTGGGATGATCATTTTCCTGATTGAGTTTGCTTATAATAATAGTTACCACTTTAGTATCCAAACACACCGCTCGCGACTCGTACGCGTGAAGGTGTGATCTCCCAGGATGGTTTGAGGTTGGTGAGGAAGCCAAGATAGGTGCAGATTCGGTTCATGAGGCGATGCAGAAGGTTCAGCTGATAAGGGACCGGGCTGGAAACCGCCTCAGAGTCATCAGAAATCATATGCTGACGTGAGGAGAAGAGATTAGGAGTTTGATGTGACGACTCGGGTATTTCTAAAAGCATTCCCTATGAAGGGAGTCATGTGGTTTGGGAAGAAAGGGAAACTCAGTCCCTGCTATGTGGGTCCCTACCAGATTGTGAAAAGAGTTGGTAAGGTGGCGTATGAGTTGGACTTACCATCGGAGTTATCTTCGGTTCATCCCATCTCCCATGTGTCGCTTTTGAAGAAGTTCTTGGGTGATCCAACCTTGGTGGTTTCGGTAGACAGCGTTGGTGTGAAAGACAACCTTAGTTGCGAAGAAATCTCAGCCAACGCTGATCTGCCAAGTTTGAAGGCTGAGGAACAAAGAGGTCTGCTTCTCAGTTAAGGTTTTATGAAGGAATTAGCATGTTGAAGGAGCGCGTGGGGAGGCTCACAGACATGATGGCTAGATACCCACATTTGTTCTCTACCGGCTCGCTTCGACTTTAGCTATCAGTTTTTTCCCTAATTCTCTAATCAATTTCCATGTTCACCCATGTGCGCAAGTTTGAATTATATTATGATAAATGTATGTGAAGCCCGAATTTAGTTCCGCCATGTGGTTCTTTTTTGAGGTAATTATTCCGTGAAATTTTGAAGCTAAAATAATCAACATTGATATGATAAATTGTATATCAGTTGTTGCTTGTTTCGTACATTTGAGGACAAATGTTCTCTGTGGAGATATTGTAATACCCCGAAAGTGCTAGGAGTAGACCCGGAAGCAAAAGGTAAACCGCTCTAAGTTGGTAAAGGTTGCTGGACAACAGTGTACCACGACCTCGTGGTGGCAAACTACGGGCCGTCGATGGTCGTGGTTCGTGGTTAGGCATTAGAGGGAAAACAATGGTTGGTTCAACGACCCATGGTAAGTAACCACGAGTCTTCGTTTGTTGTCGTGGTAGGAAGTGGACTTGCCAGTAGGAAGGTATGATAGCTCATGCAACGACCCATTGTGGGTAGTCGTGGTAAGGGAGCCTCAGATCTCAGTGAGAAAGGACGGATAGTAACCACGACTCGTTGGAAGCGTATGACGAGGGGTGAGGCTCATTGCAGAAGTTTAGCTGTTCGGGGAGCAATTAATGACTAGTTCAATCCAATTGCTGGAGACTAGAACCACTCATCCCGTCTGCCTGTGGTTTGATTCCGAGATATGACTAGGACAGTGCATAGCACGGGTATATACCAGCGCGTCGCTATCCTCCAACAACCCATTGGTTCACCCATTGTTTTTCCCAAAGATAAGTTTTCAACGGATTTAGTATGGGCATTTCCGTCATTTCCGCAAATTCCAAGGCTCTATACTGTCGTTTAGGGATCGTTTTGAAGGGTTTTAGTAGGGGAAGACCTATTCTAAGTGTATAATCCCTATGCATGCAAGGTTGAAGGCTTGAAGGAGGTGATTTAAGGACAAATTCAAGGTTTCCTTTTGGAATCTGATCTTGGGCAATTGAAGGGTGATAGAAGTCCCCATTTCCAGGTATATAGGGTTTTAATGGGGGTCTTCCTTCCACACGCATGCCTAAATTCCTATCAATTAGTGTTAAATTATGAATAATCAATTATGGGTTCTCGATCAATTGCATTATTTTTATATCTCTTTTCATGGGTATGATTAGATTGAATTGATATTAAAGATTTACGAAGCTTGGGCGTATTCTAACTTGTTTATCTTATAAAATTTATTTTTCTAAAATTTGAATCTAATCATGGGTAAAGAGTTCATAAAAGGAGTGATTTATGGTAAATATGTGGTGGTGATGAAGTTAATGATGAAAACATGCTTCTAAAACTACCCATAATTTTGATGTTTTCTCCTAAATGAAAAGATTGGATTCTAGAATGATAGAGTTTTGGGTAATACCCACATGTTGATTAAAGTGATGATTTTCCCAACATATGCTTACCATATTGTTTAAAGAGAAATTTCCCAATTCCCCTTATTATAAATTTAGCTTCTGGTATGTCGAGTAAATACTTCTCGCATGTGCTTACCATATGATTTGGAGTAGATGCTCCCACCTATGATTGAGCTTGTGCTATGTTTCGAAATAAAGCTTCTCATATGCATGAATTTATAACTGAGATGTATGGAACCATTAAACTTTTCAAAGGACAATGTTGAGCCATTTTCATATGATGTCCGGGCCTATGCATGATTTCGTTAATGAGCTTTGTCACACAGACAATGTTGATCTTTGTTGCATACGATGTTGAGTCATGAATTATTTCCCTATGTTGAGCTTTCTTCTTTATAGACGATGTAGAGCATTGCATGTTTTGGGAGAAGAGTCTAGCACCGAGCGGGCTAAGGGTCGACGACCTCTATGCCCCAGAACTATGCGCCACTCGTAGATTGATTCTCCTATTATATTTGGGACCTCTCTTTGCAGCTTTATCCACGACCTTAATGGCCCATGATTTTGATAACGATATCATGGTAGTGTCCTCAGCCCTGGTAAAGGTTTTGACGGTTCTGCTCACTTGTGTGTAATAGTCGGGACCACATAAGCTCTGTCATGGTATGTCGGTTAAGTGACGAGCCTCCCATTGTCCATATGATTCAGATTTGCATATTCACTACTCATGATCATTATGTATGCATGCATGTTTTAAAGTAAGGTTTGACTCAACGTTCAATTTTTCTATAAATGCTGCATATCAACTTGAAGTCATTCGAATTAGTTGATGTTATAAAGCTATGTATTGGGTCAGCCATCAGCTTTTGAAGGGATTATGATTTCGAGTACAAGGTGAGTTCTCGCTTTCTAAAAGCTATGTTATGAAATGGTTTGTTCGGATTATTTTACTTATTATCGAAGTTTTACTTACCTTGCATACTCGGCACATTCTACGTACCGACCGCACACTTTCTACACGGTTGTTTCATGATATAGGACTGCCCGCAGCCTTTACCCACGACCTAGCCGCTTTATTCAAAGTTACACCTGTTCAAAGTTGGTGAGTCCTCATTCTCCGAGGACTAGGACTTTTAGCCTTCTTCCATATATTTCAGTTTCAGCATTGTGGAGCTAGTTGGGGTCTTGTCCCATCAACTCATCCAGATTAGATGCTTTTCGACTTAGTCATGTGTTCGCTGGGATGTTTATTATTATGTGATGTTGTTTAGAATTCTTGCTGAGATTATGTTCGTGTTTTCTTTAGTTTTCAAATGAGTTAGTTGTATTCTTATGCTATGGGTCGACTTGGGGTGTGTCGGGGCTCTTTGTCCCATGTATACGATTGGCCTCCATTCGGGTCGTGACAACTTTATTCAGGACTGAGACTGGCAGCTTTTATACACCCGGCTGGGATCTAACTCACTGCCAACTGGGGGAGTGGAGACTGAGAACGGTTCTGGAGACCTGTGGACTGATATTAAACTTGGACTACTATGTAAGGAGTCACGTGAATGATAGAGTGGCTCCTAGATCTAGGAGGGCATATGGGGTCTAAATAAAAAAGAGACGTAACATACCGTGTGACTACGTCGTGTAATCTCTCCTGATCTTGACGGGAAGACAGAGCATAGAAAAGTTTTGGCACGGACAGCCATCCGTACCTGGATGTGTTGGCCTGCTGGGATGGTCGACCTTGCCGGAGCTGATGAAAATGGTGGATTGTGACCTCCTCGCCCGGCTGATGGGCACTCCCCGAGCCGATTCGAGTTGTCCACAATCAAAACAACCCTCTCGACCCTGAAGGAACTCTCCCGGGTGGTTCTTTCCACACTTGGGGAAAGCTGGATACCTGTTCTAGGTGCCGTGAGTCTGAGACTGAGTGCCAGATGACCCACCCTCCTATCTTGGCGGGACCAAAAGGCTGGGCACCGTCAACCCTGGTGCCGGGATCTCTACTAATGTTGCTGCTGTTGCTGTGGGCGTCTATTACCGCTATACCTCTGATGGCCATGATTTGACTGGCTAGTCCTTGCCCATTTGTTCTTTCACTCCATATCCTGCCTTTCGGCATCAATCTGCCATAGACGAGACTGCTGGAGAGGTACATATCTTTAATCAACATCGCTGTCCTGCACTCCTTGAGGACTAAATTTGACACCGCGTTCACAAATTTTCAACATGCGAGCCCTTGGCTCGGCTACCTCTCTGGGTTTCGCACTTAGATAGCCTAGTAAACTCCAGAGCATACTCCTCCACGGTTCTGTTTCCTTTCAAATTCATAAACTCCGCCATCTCTTTGCCTCCCCAACCTGGGGGAAAATCTATCCAAGAAAGCCATGTGGAACTCCGCCCAATCTAATGGTCCTGCCCCGCCGGCCGCCCTTCCCCTCGGCTCACTGCACCTGGCTACCCCTTTTGCCGGTAGGCGCTCAAATCAACACTCTTAGAGCAGCTGACGCCCATAATACAGGTAATCTTTTGATCTCATCCACGAACTCATGGGGATCCTCCCCTACTTTTGTCCCTAAAAAGATGGAGGGTTTATATGGGTGAAGTCCCGCACCCGCGCATGCTGAAGAACTGCTCGTGGCCACTCGGAAATCCACTCCTCGGTTGGTTCACCTGGTTGGTGACCGCTTGGGATAGAAGTTGAATGGCCTCCCTTAATTCGGCGGTAGACACCGAATCATCTTGGAGGGGTTATCGGGGATGCAGGGGGCCGGTCTGTTGGCTGGTCGCCCTTCTCTTTCTGCTACTTCATGTCTAGGGAGGCATGATTCACTAAAACGAAATAGAGCAAGAATTAGAGACGTTTCTGAATTGAACTCTTAACGCACGATAATGAGTAAGTGAACAAGAAAAAGAGTTTTCCTAATAACATCTCGTACCCTCCTCGCCATAAGTGAGGTGCGCTTCACATATGAAAAGGACTCTACTCGATGCAGCTTAAGACATTCCGAGGATGCTTTAAACCTAATGCTCTAATACCAAGCTTGTCACGCCCGAGTCTACACCCTAGACGGAACACGGTACTTGGGGTCAAAGGAAGTAATCCCAAGTCAACCCTTGGTCTATCATACACTGGTATTCTAAGTAAAATATGCATAGCGGAAGCTTTGAAATGATAGCATAAAAGCATTTACAAAAATAAAACCGAAAATATAAAGTTTAAGAACATTTGAAGTATGAAATTAATTCTCAGGTCTCGAAAGCCCCTAACTGATGAGTTGTTGAGACAAGCCCCTAGCTAACTCTAAGTCTAGCTAAAAATAATGAACTAACTGAAAGAAATGAAATAAGGCCTCGTATTATGAGGACTCACACTTCAACCGTTGAGGTGGAGGATCTGAACCGCGATGACTAATGGTGCCGAGTCTGAGAACCTGCAACTGTATCATGAAATGATAGCTATAAAGTATGCATCAGTACTTTGAATGTACTGAGTAAGTGAGAGAAAACATAGCTGGATATAAATGACTAAACTGAAATGACATGCAATGACCGACGCCACCCGCATCGAGTGCCAATAATTTGACGACTCTTCTTCACATCGAGCGCGTCCGCAAGTGTACGGGTCGTGCAAGAAATATAGCGGTTTTCTTAAGAACTGGATTGTCGAACCCACAGGGACTGGACCCATTCCTCCAACTATCCATTTCTAGTGTGGTCTTAAATATCTAAAGTATTGGTGATAGACATTTTTTACTTAAGAATAATTAAGTCTAAGTTTGGGTCAACGAAATATTCTGAAATTACCTAGGAGCAACATAGAGTAAAACCAGATAATCATGCGAGCCTACGATTTGCAATGGAATAAGCATGGAACTATCAATTGTCGTCTCCCATAATTAGAATTGAATGTTCAAGGTCTTTCGAGCCTCTAAACACGGCACTAGCCTCACCGCATCATTGTGAGCAAGGAGTTTAATTTTCTAGTCGCGGGCAATCAATTATGTTGTGGTTTACGGGGAAACGATTAAGGACCTCAAAAGTGTCTAACCATTTAACTCAACTTAGCCTCACAACTACTTTGAGTGGTGATGTGACATCCCAACTTGGTCTTTAATAACCCCGTGTGTCAATCCAAGAACGGTAAGTTAGGTATATTTCTATCTCGAACACAACCCTCTCCCGAGATACATACATGCCCTCACATTCTCATGTCCCACCTAGGTAATGCCATCTCAAGCTATTACCCAAGCTAACAAATATGCTTTCATGGTGATCAATCATAAAAACGACCAACAATTCAGAATGCAAGACGATAACAACAATCAATAACTTAATTAAAACAAACAAACAATAAATATATAAAATTAAAATCATAATCCATGGCTTCAACCCTAGAGGAAGGGTTCTAACCATTCATGTTTGTAAAACTACTTCACACTACTATTAATCTACTCCTAAACTACATACTTACACGAGTTTGGTAGATGAGAAGGGAATTTGACAAACGCTAGCTGAGTTCTCCCCCTCCTGTTTCACCTCTCCCTTCACTCCAGGGCAGTTTTCCGTAATAAAAATCGTGACCCGCGGAATTAGGAGCTAAGGGTCCTATTTATAGTAAATGGAGAACATGCTAAATTTGGCCTGCCGTGGAACGGCTCCCTTGTCATGGAGTGTATCGCCGAGCACTTCCTCCGTGACACGAGGCATCGCGAAAGCTCACCGGAACCACACTGGAAATTTGGCCTCGCGAGCACCCCCGCGTTGGCGCGTGGCACGCTGCGTTGGCAGCGCATTGACACCATCCTCGTCACGCAGCCTGCCTGCCGCGGGCACGTTGCCAACGCGCAGGTGGGTTGCTGTGTGCAGCCTTCCTGCCGTGGCACGCGTTGCATGCGCAGGTGTGGGCTGTTTTGTGGCCTCCTCTTTGCCGACGTTCGCGTGTTAATTCCGTTTCCAAGCCTTTACTTCACCAACTCATGGATTAGTTCCTCAAAAGTCATCAAAACCTACAAACCAAAGGCTAATCATGTTGGTTAGCACATGTCTTCACATTTATATAAAATCACATGAAAATGTATAAAATAACTTAGCTAAACAAGACTAATTTAAGCTATACAAGGGTATCACGGGCATGCTATTTTTGCCCGTGATCACAACCCACACTTAAAGCCTTGTTCGTCCTCGAACAACCTTACATATCGTTTGCATATGGAGACTTCACATAACTAATTTAGCAAGTTAATCTAAGCTACTTAATTATAATGATTACGTAAGATACAAGCTAAAAGTAGAGCATGCACAATTTAATCACCGAAATGAAATACAACTATGTTAAGACTTCTTAACCTCAAGAAACGACTCTCAATTTAAGCAAACTCATGCAAATCAACGGATTAAGAAATCCCACATGAATTATATCCTTCATTCAACATGTGCCCTCACGGAAAAAGAGTTACCCAATCACACGCAAAAACAATTTTTACATCACAACATGTGTGGGTACATAAATAGAATTACACTACCACAAAGAATTCACATGCATCATGTCATGACCCATAAGCTTGCCCTTAGTGTTTTACTCCACAATTTAAGGATGTCTGAACGTAAGATCAAGCAGAACTTTGTAGGTTGTAATGTAAACTTAGGTAACAGGTAGGTACTATTATGGCCAGTAGTAGTGACTATCTTGCCTAAGCGCTTTAATACATCACGCCTCATTACGAACTTCCTTCCCTTACTTCTACCTTTTTATCCTTGGAAATTTTCTTTTTCCTCTTTTGTTTCCCTTTATTTAGGCACTTTTGGCTTATTAGTAAGGAGCTCTAAGTGGACAATTTTTCATTACTTTATTTTCTTACTCCTTAACAATAATCAACCAATTTCACATAAGTGCACCTTTGTCCTTTTCTCAACTTCTACAACTTGCCATCACTTTCTTTCTTCATTCTTTTCATTCTCTCACTCTCATTTTTTCGCATTTTTCTTCTTCTGGGCGCGCTTAGGAGCTTTGTATCAAATTCAAGGTTAATGAAAGAAAAGATTAAGCTTATGTTGCAGCTATCAACAATAGGCCTACGGCTCAACGGGGCTAACTAGGATTAATTTCTCAAGGTAGATAAAATGAGGGATAAAATTTGCTAATTCAAAGAATTGCCTAAATCATCTCCTACACCATATCCTTCCTTTCGTTTAATAAACACACCAGGCAAGTTATAGATAATCCACAATAGCATAGAATACTCAAAAATCTTACACTCATGGAACATGCCCAATTCAGTACACATTCAGGAGACTCTTACTCAGCTAATCACACAAATTCAGCATTAAGCTTCAATTATAATGATTCAAATTCAAGAGCCTAAGTGTCTCAAATAAAGTTATAAACTTTACATGCTTTCAACACTCCAACATACTTGCATCTTACAATCATATCTAGCACATAACAAGAACATCAAGCATCCATTAGCTACAATTTCAAAAACCCGACATCTATCGACCACTCTTCCTCAAGACGGTCGTCATCCATTCGTCGTCGGAAATGGGCCCCTAACTTTGACTAAAAACATTATGTATAGACAAAGAAAAATAAAAGTTTTATTCTTCGGTTCAAAAACCCCCATCGGAAAAGAACTGAAAAAACCCAAAGGTTGGATGAAGCATGCTTGATTCACACAAAAAATTTCAAATTTTTCCACACAAGATTACATTCACCAAAACTTGTTAAGCACAAAAATTTTTGAAATTTTAATTTTGAAATTTCAACTTTTAAATAATCACATCATTATTTCCTTTTTTAATTTTTTAATTAATATTTAAAAAGGATGAGAAATCTCCCTGAGCCTTTAGGCCTAGCTTACTAGCATGTTTTTCCAATAACTTGCACACGCGGGGTGGTCGACCCCACACTTTTCCTCTTCCATGCTTCCTAGCTTCCTCCTTCGAGGGTACTCAGATTTCCCTCTACCGTGTCAACTTTCCATCAAAACAACAAACAAAACATGAAAATAACCAAATCAAAATTACAAATTGTACCTGAGGTACCCTTGGGTTGCCTCCCAAGTAGCGTATTTACTCGTGGCACGACGTGGACCGTCCTTTTTAGGACATCTCATACCGGGTTCTCTTTCGAGAACCATCTCCTCTTTTTCTGCTGTTTAGGAGAAAAACAGCCTCCACTCTGTTCCTCCAACTTCTTCCCAATTGAAGTCCTTTATCATACTTCGGCTGAACACTCTGGCCACTGCCTTTGGCCCGCACCTGTGGGAATCACCTACCCCACACTTATCCTCTCGCTAACACGCTAACTTGACAAAGGTTTGGTAGTGTGGACGGGGTTTATTTTCAGTATACACGGAAGATTTCTTCTTCATCCTCGACCTCATTTTTAGGGTCCCTTCTTTCAAATCGGGATCCACAGCTCCTCCGCTGGTGGCCAAGAATGGCCGCCCCAAGATTAGGGGTACCCCGTCATCAACCTGAAAATCTAAAACAATAAAAAGTCAAGCAGTATAATAAATTTACCTACTTTGATGAGAAGGTCCTCTATGATTCCATCAGGTGTCACTCGTGACTTGTTAGCCAGCTGCAACATCAACCTTGTTTGCCTTTGGTTTTCCCAACCCCAAGGTGTTGGAATAAGGATAGGGGCATTAGATCAACTGCTGCCCCTAAGTCACCCAAAGCTCGTAGCACCTCGCCTTACCAATTTGTAATGTGGGAAGGGCAAAACCCTGGGTCTTTGAGCTTCTTTGGCATTTTGCTCAATACCCTGTGACTGCACTCCTCAGTCAGTGCTACAGTCTGGACGTCCACCAATCTAACTTTGTTCCCCATCACATCCTTCGGGCATTTAGCATACTTGGGAATTCCCGCAAGACATCAATAAGAGGCAAATTTATGTGATGTTCTTTTAAAACTCAAAGAAGCTTTGAAACATTCTCCTCCTTGCTCTTTTTATGAATCTCTGTGGGAATGGTGGTGGGTGGTCTGTGCTGGCTGCAAATGAATATTGCACATTTTGTTGGTCCAGCCTCTGATTTGCTCGAATTGGTGGATGGTCCCGGTCTTACCAACCCGGCTGCACCTCCTTTCTCAACTCTTTTAGCACTGCATCAGCTAACTGCCTTCCACTTCTAAGACTGATAGCATTAATCTACCGGAGGGTTTGATCATGTCGTCAGTAACTTCCTTGGTGGCCCTTCGCTGTTGAGCAGCTGTGACCCACAGCACTTGTTTTTCGAGATTGTGGGTGGCTACTATCATTCATTAAGTCTGCTGTCATCCTCTCGCTCCGATTTTTGCTAGCCGATCTCCTGGGGTCTCCATAATTTTCTGCAGTGTTTCCTCAATGCGGCTGCTACTTTGCCCATCAATCTGCCTATTCTGCTGATACTGATGTTGTTGAGGTTGCATATAATCTGCTTTTGGTTTCCACCCCAAGAAAAATTTGGGTGGCCCCTGCCAATTCTGTTGTAGTTGTGTCCGAAATTCTGATTGTTCCGCTGCACATTCCCAACAAAATTGACCCGATTCCGAATTGGCTCCACAAGATTCTGCATTGCTCCTATTATTACTAAATTTCACACCAACTCGGAGCTTGGATGAACTGCATTAACCTGGGCCTGGTGTTGGTGCATACTCGCCTTATTGAATCGAGTCATCATTTGATGTTGGAACGAAGCCAACTGTGCTGCTGCATTCAAACCATCTGCTTCTGTCAACCCTGATCTTCTTCCTGCCCCTCTTGATGATTCACTGTGCCACCTCTGATTTCCTTGTGCAATTTTGTTCAACAAAGTGTACAACTCATCATATGTCTTCTCCAAGGCTTGCCCACCTAATGCAGAATCTAACAATATTTTTTGTGTGTGGGGTCTAGACTTTCTGCAAAGGTATGGGCCAGCAATTCATCTGGATTGCTGATGATGGGGACAGTCTCTTACACAATGACTTGTCCTTCCTGCCATATAAGTTCCTCACCGGGCTTCCGTTTGAAACCGAGCATTTCACTTCTCAACTTGGCAGTTTTGCCTCAAGGAAAGAATCTGATAAGGAACTTCTTAGCCAAGTCATTCATGAAGTTATGGAGTTCGGTAGCTAAGCCTTCAGCCACTTTCTTTTTTTTGCCTCTCCTAACAATGAAAATGGGAAGAGGGTTAAGGGATATAATCTGTGTGGATAGCCGGGTGGGGACAAACGTGTCACTAATCTCTAGAGCCTCGTAAGTGCCAAGCAGGGGTCCTCATGTGCCATTCCAGTTGAACTCCACCAAATTTAATGTAAACAATTGCACCATACCCTGTTTAAGCTCAAAGTTCCCTCCAGGCTCCGGTTTATGGATACTAGAGGTCACATTCGTCGCTAGTGGGATTCGCCACTTCGCGAACCGGTCTTGCTTCCATTGCTTCCGATGACAATTGTGCTTGACCCGTTGTGTGGTTGTTTGTACCTTTCTTGAAGTCTCCTCAGCTTTTTTGCCTAGAGCTACTCTCCTTTGCAAATGGATTTGACGTTCTAGTTCCAGCAACGTTTCCACAAGCTCTCTATTTCTAGCCAGCTCGGCAGGACAACCTGTCACCTGCAAATAGTCAAACTAAGACCAAGTTCTCAACACTTAAGGAAATTCAAAATCACACAAAAATAGATAAGTTATCAAACTTCAAGCCGAATCTCGCAACGGCGCCAAAAACTTGACGTCCCTGGCAATGGCGCCAAAAACTTGACGTCCCCGGCAACGGCGCCAAAAACTTGACGCCCCCGGCAACGGCGCCAAAACTTGGATGCCACCCGCATCGAGCAATAATTTGACGACTCTTTCACATCGAGCACGTCCGCAAGTGTACGGGTCGTGCAAGTAATATAGTGGCTCTTTTAAGAACCGGATTGTCGAACCCACAGGGACTGGACCCATTCCTCTAACTATCCATTTCTAGTGTGGTCTTAAATATCTAAAGTAATGGTGATAGACATTTTCGATTTAAGAATAATTAAGTCTAAGTTTGGGTTTCTCAACTAAATATTCTGAAATTACCTAGGAGCAACATAGAGTAAAACCAGATAATCATGCGAGCCTACGATTTGCAATGGAATAAGCATAGAACTATCAATTGTTATTTCACATAACTGGAATTGCATGTTCATGGTTTCTTGAGCCTCTAAACACGACAATCTAGCCTCACCGCATCATTGTGGAGCGAGGAGTTTAATTTTCTAGTCGCGGGCAATCAATTATGTTGTGGTTTATGGGGAAACGATTAGGGACTTTCGTGCGTCTAACCATTTAACTTTAACTTAGCCTCACAACTACTTTCTTGAAAGTGGTGATGTGACATCCCAATTCTATTCCTTAATAACCCTCGTGTGTCAACCAAGCACCGTGTTAGGTATATTTTTATCCCCGAACACAACCCCTCCCGAGATACGTACATGCTCCTCACATTCTCATGTCCTGACCTAGGTAATGCCTTCTCAAGCTATTACCCAAGCTTAACAACATATGTCATGGTGATCAATCATAAAAATAACCAACAATCCGTAATGCAAGACGAAAACAACAATCGATAACTTAATCTCCAAAAATTACAAAATCACAATCATAATCCATGGCTTCAACCCTAGAGGAAGGGTTCTAACCATTCATGTTTGTAAAACTACTCTACACTACTATTAATCTACTCCTACACATACTTACACGAGTTTGGTAGATGTGAAGGGAATTTGACAAACGCTAGCTGAGTTCTCCCACTTCTCCTCTCAGCCTCTAGGCAGTTTTCCAGAATAAAATCGTGACCCGCGGAATTAGGAGCTAAGGGTCCTATTTATATAAATGGAGAACGTGCTAAATTTGTCCTGGTCGTGGAACGCTCCGTGTCACGGAGTGTATCGTTGAGCACCGCCCTCCGTGTGACATGGAGGCATCGCGAAATCTCACCGAACCACACTCGAAATTTGGCCTTCGGCAGCATTCCTGCCGCATTGGCAGCGTGGCACAATCGCTTGGGCAGCGCGTTGACACCATCCTGTCGCGCAGCCTGCCTGCCGTGGCACGTTGCTGACGCGCAGGTGGGCTGTTTTGTGCCTCCTCTTTGCCGACGTTCGCGTGTTAATTCCGTTTCCAAGCTCTACTTCACCAACTCATGGATTAGTTCCTCAAAAGTCATCAAAACCTACAAAACAAAAGGCTAATCATGTTGGTTAGCACATGTCTTCACATTTATATAAAATCACATGAAAATGTATAAAATAACTTAGCTAAACAAGACTAATTTAAGTTATACGCGTATCACGGGCATGCTATTTTTGCCCGTGATCAATGACCACTAATATATTGAACTGAACCACTGAAGTAAACTGAGATGGTCAAGATGACCCTGTCTGGTGGTCAAAGACGTGCCCTAAGTCTGAATGTTCCGAGTCTGAGATACTGTACTGAACAGGGCTAAACTGATAGAACTAAAACTGAATTGAGCTGCTTATTCTGAAATTGGACTAGACTAACTAGTGGGAGAGTCTGTAACCGACATGTAACCACGTGAGCTAGACATGGAGTCCGATGTATACACCCCATTGGTAGGACCCAATATACCTTGCTAGGGTATAAAGGCGTGAACTAGGTGATCACAAGAGTCTGGAGCTAAACAGGCCAAGTAATACTGTAACCTGCACTGACAACGTAGTTCTGGGAACCTGGGTGCGCTGGAACCCCGGCCCGCTCGGTGCTAAGTCCTACTCCCACTGGAAAACTTATACTGAACTACTAGGTTGATAGCTCAAAACTGGGGTCCAAGACTAGTCAGGGACATATAACTGAAAGTAACCTGAGAGTCTTGTCGGACTAGATTCTGAAACTGGGTTCTAGACTGGTCAGAGCTGCTTATTTGGAAGCATCGTAACCATCTAGGAACAAACTGTAAACTAAACTGGGGTCCTGAGGCTAGTCAGAGCTATATATCTACAATGTCATGACCGCCTAATGGACCAATAAACTGGATTCTGATAACTGGGAGGCACCACTAACACCTCAGAAAAATACTAAAGTCAAACTGATCAGTTGACAAGTTCTTTATAATTCTGAAGAGGTTCTACGTTCTAACTAGATTGAACTACTAAGCAGCTAATAGAGAACCCAACTCATTCCAACAACACGGAACTCCATAATATGGCAAAATTTCAAGAATTAAAGAAAATCTTATCCGACAAGGCTAAAATCATTCTTATCAATGGAGTATTTACTCAACATTTAAGCAATAAGAAATACTAAAAAATTCATCCCAAATCACACTTCACAACTAGACGGAATTTAATACACAAATAGTCTTTACTCGAAAAGTTAGGGCTTTAATTCACTTTAGCAAGAATATCAATAATTCATGTAAGAATTGATGGAGATCATATAAATAATAAGCAAGGATATCATTATATGTGAAATTGACGAAAACAACATGTAATTTGCTCATATTCGAAAGCTTTGGGCTAAAACTGATAGAGAAAAGATGAGAGGGTTTTGGGGGACACAAGGGAAGGACTATTCCCTTGTTGAATTCCCACATACCTGACAAAAAATCTCCTAGAGAAGAAGACTTGAACTGCTGCAATGGAGCACAACCCTAAGCTTGCTTGAGAGTTTTCTTGAGGGACTCTTCAATGAACTTTATGAGATTAAACGTGGGAATGAGGGAAGGAACCGTTCAAACCCTCTAATAAGTCTTAAATTATGACTAAAATGATGTAGTTAATATTAGGAGAGTAGGAAGTTACTAAATAGCCCTTAGAAAATTGCTGGGAAAAACTGACAAGTGACCCTAATGGATGTCCTAACGGGTCGTGGTGGCTGACCATGACTCGTGGTCATACCAGTTGAGCGCACTGCCCGAAATCCTCTGTAGGTCTCCATGAGGGATCTAACGAGTCATGTTCACTGACCACGACTCATAGTCACCAGTCATCGACCACACTATCTCACTTCTGAAGTTCTATACTAGGCTTGACCATGAGGCACATAACGAGTCGTTACCAGTGATGACGACTCGTGGTGACACTCGTTAGGTGCACTGCTTAACAACCAACTAGGGTTGGTAACGGGGGACATAACGAGTCATTTTAGGTGCCCACGAATCGTGAGGTCTTCTGTTGGGAGCAGTGCTTCTCCCTTACCGATACCTATATCTCCTTCTCACGACTGACCTAACGAGCTGTTAGGTCTGACAATGACCCATTAGGTGAGTTGTTCTGTGACAATTGCAGCAAATTTCTAGATTTTCGTATTTAAGTCCCGGATCTAGTCTTTGAGTTTCTGGGGCATTATATTTCCTTAGCAAGAGTCAGCCTCTTATGCAAATCTTCTGAATCTTTTCACGACTTTATCACCACGACTCGTAAAAGCTTGGTACGACTCATACTGAGACTCGTATACTGTATCTCTTCAACATTAGCCTTCTAGAGCTTTTCACGGCCACCAGTACGACTCATAGGAACTTCCTACGTCTCGTACTATGGACTGCAATTTGAGCCTATTTTGCACACTTCAGGCTATCTTTTGCATCTTTTAGCTCCAACACCAATTTATCCCATAACCAAAATAAAAGTACCTTATATCCACACAAATACACCTAAGTCCATGCTATTTTATTAGTTTTGAGCATCGAAAGTTCTGTAAATCCGCATCAAATCACAAGACACCAATTCGCACAACATAATCAAGAGTTCAACTTTAAAGGAAATCATTCCAGAAGGGAGAAAAAGAAAGCCTTAACATACCTTTACGACGCCGATTTGAATCAAGAAAAAACTCAAGCTAACCATACTATGGAATACTGCCTAGAATCATTCCTCAACCCACCCAAAACATAGCTTCAAGGATTCAACAAGAAGACAACACAATGAAGCTCAATCGATGAGATTTCCACGGATTTAGCTATAGAAACTTCAAATTGACAACCTACCAATGTCTATGAACTAATAATAATATATCCAACTACAATTCAAAGAGGAAAGAAGCTTACCTAATATATTATCATGAGACAACCACCTAACTTCCCAGATATGCTACCCAAACATGATTTAGACAGAGAATTCGACTTCCCAACCTTGGCTTCAAGCTTGGATTATGTTTCTAGGCCTTCAATTCACTTAGAATAGGTTAGAACAAATTGGGGGATGTTTGCCACCTCTTATAACTTAAGGTCACCTCTTATAACTTAAGGTAAATAGTAAAGAAATGAATAATCAACCTAAAGACCCTTATATATAGGGGCTGGTCGTTGCCACTGTAGCGACGCAAGATGCTCTACCCCGCGTGTCACAGTAGGCCAAATGGCCTAGCTCTTCTAATTTTCCCTAATGTTTCATTCCTCGTATGCTATCTCGATCTCTGACTTTTCCTTGGCATGCAATACATAGTCATAAAAATAGGCTCGTATGTCTGAAACCTATCGAATAAACTAATTGAAAGGCACAAGTGTTACATACTCCTCCCCTTAAAAATATTCATCCTCAAATGTTGATGAAATGTATAATCCAATCCTAAGAGTCATCACAATATATCTCAACTCACAAAATCACAAAATTCGTGGTTCTAACACAAAATGACATCGGTGTGACAGACTTAGACTTGACACTATAATCAAAATAACCATTTACCTGACGCATTGCCCAGTAAAGGCTCTATAGTCTTTCGGTCTCCAAGAATACGAGGCGTGTCTTGATCTAGAATAGTTACTATGCCTCTACTCTAATATAGGCCTATAACTAACTGTGATCATGGCTCAACTAGCCTCTCTGGNTTGCCCGAGCAGGACATTTAGAGTGTTGTTCGGCCACTCCAGGGATCTAGAATAGTTACTATGCCTCTACTCTAATATAGGCCTATAACTAACTGTGATCATGGCTCAACTAGCCTCTCTGGGGTAGAGGACCCTGCTATAGACCCTGTTGGTCATGCCATACTACTCTATGCTCATGTAGGGCCATCTCTCATCCTATGACCCTCAACTCCATATGAGTAAAAATCCATCATCCTCCCTTTACAATTCCCAGGATGTCTCCGACTACACTACTCACATTGTGGTAGAGCCAGCCTACCCTGCTATCCAAATCTTGAGGCTCGAGATCCTTCCCCTAACTCAACAGGAGCCCTATATCAATACTCATAGTGTCGTGGCTTAGGACCTATCGGTAACCCACCCTAAACATTAGCGTACCTCATCTTCTTTTGTTGCTCCCTCTCTGCAGACACCCGGTCTAATCGCTGCTGCTCTTGCTCCTCAAAACTCTGAGCTAACACTTGTGTATGGGATATATCCAACCTTCCTACATTGTGGCATTGATGCAGTGCTCTGCATACTTTGGTAGTAATCTGTTCACTTACCAAATTACCCTAGCTCGTATAGTGATAACAAAAGGAGTAGCATATCGAGCCAACGAGTTGAACCGGAGTCATATTCCTGTATGCGAAATATCACTCTGCTGTAAGGGTAGGAACTGATCAGCCCTGGCCTCCCACACCTCCAATGGTAGATAATTATCTAGAGATACATCAACAAAGTTAGCCCACTTGGTTGGAGGTGCATCTCAGCTCCAGAATGCTCCCAACTTTCATACCACAATATTGCTATCTACCGTAATCTGAATGCCCCAACTTTGCAATCTCAACTGACTTACCATGCATGACTCGGGAGATTTGATACAGCTGATCAATAAAATCCTATGGGTCCTTATTTACATTTATTCCATAGAACTCTGAAGGATTCAATGTTATTAACTCCTAAGTACTAGAAATCCCTAACCTCTCACCGAAATTTGCACCCTTTATTGCCCCACTTCGTCGTGTCTAGATACTATCCTTGTAAAAAATATATTACAACCCTCAAATCCTGATCTACAGTTGCTGTAGCTAGCTCTACAGGTCCTGCAGCCCTCGAAACATCCTCCGCCCTCTCAGCACCGCTAACTAGGTGTACAGGTGCACGAGGTGGGTTAGTGGCATCATCTTGATCCTCAAAAGGATTTGTCTCGACTTGTTGTACCCTACTAGTACCTTCACCTGTTTCTATATGTAGCCACTGATTGGCTATTGTCCTGCATGTCACAGGCATTCTCTACACAAATTAACAAATGTGAGCCACTCGAATAACTCCAAACTTACTACACAATTTTGATCAGAAAGAAGAGTAACAATCCTAGATATCCTGTAACCTGTTGTTTATAAGTATGCTATGCAACTCACACATAAACAAGACTTTACTAGACATGGCTCATAGACTCTCTAGGAAACGACCTACTATGCTACTAGATTTGTTACACCCAAAACTCGGGGAGGCGTGACCAACACCTGGTACCGTACTTGACCGAGCGAACCCTATACAAACCAACCCCAACTAGCTAGAGACGGCAAGGCTTTGCACCATAATAATATATATTAATAGAAGCTACAACAGAATACTAAAGTAAACGGGCTCATAGGCCAGTACTATATAGATACATATGGCCGAAAAGGATGCACCTGTTCTATAATTCTATAAAATTGGATCAATAAGGTCCACAATGAACCACAACCTAACTGGATACATCTATGAGACTTTATAGGGTCAGCAAGTTAATAATAATTGGGATAGGGCCCCGGTCTACCCATTATATACACAAAAACAAAAGACATAAGAAAGGGTAACTTCGAACAAACTATAGTTTACCAATTGTTAGGAACTCAACTAAATAGTGAGGATCATGATCTGCCTGATGGTTAACACCTATAGGCATGAAGTAGCACCCTGGCTACAACATCAATATGGAAATATACCTAGCATGTAAGGAGAATAGAAGTAGAAGAGTAAAGATATATGGAATAACAAAATAATAGAAGAATAACTAAGGATGTAACAATAAAATAACAAAATTTTAAGTCAGAATGATAGTTACAGATCAAAATCTAACTCTATTTAAATCCCCAAACAATAGCAGTCTCCACCAGCTCGCATGCACAGTTCACAGCTAAACAGAGTAGTATCAAAACATATAACATCACAAGTAAAGAAAATAATAGCAATACAATAATCCACAACCAACATGGTTGGGGAAACAACCTCACAGTCTTACAAATCTAACGACATATACAAGCTGAGTATGCTAGAGCAAATTTGATAGCCATACGCTTATTTAATGGTCATTAATGTGCTGGAGCAACTCTATAGCCATACACTAGTATTACCACATATTGGAGTAAACATCACAACCAAATCACCAGCTCAACCATTCCAGAGCGGACTTACAGGCCACTCTTTTTGACTAAGTGTCAGGCTCGAACCCTATGCCAGAGTAACTCTACGGTCGTGGATATCGTGAGCCTCAAGACAATCTAAGTACATAGGGAAACCACACAAACATGATGTACACTATCAACAAATGCTACCTAATTCTAGTCAAGCAAGCTTACTCATAAGGATCACCACGCAAGTCAAGTTCAAGGTACTAACGCCTTACTAACAAACGATAATCGACCTATCTTACACCCATGTACATGACCTCAATTGGCGAGGGACCGATCACAACCTAGCCACCCAACAACAATATTTGCAACTAGATTTTCTAGCCACCAAGACACCAATTTGCATGACATAATCAAGAGTTTAACTTCGATTAAAATCATGTTGGCAAGGAGAAAAAGGAAGCCTTAACATACCTTTATGATGCTAACTTTAATCTAGACGAAACCCAAGCTAACTACATAATGGAATACTACCTAAAAATTTTCATCAACCCAAGAAAAGTGCACCTTCAAGGATTCATCAAGAAGACAACACAAGGAAGCTCAATCAATGAGATTTCTACAGATTTAGCTATAAAAACATCAAATTGACAAACCTACCGACATATACGAACTCATAATCCACATTCTATCTATAAATCAAAGAGGAAATATGCTTACCCAATAGATTAGGAGGATAAATCCACCTAACTTCCCATACACGCAACCCAAACACGATCTAGATAGAGAAATTCGACTTCTCGACCGTGGATTTGAGTTTGAATTATGTTTCTAGGGATCCAATTCACTTAGAAGAGGTTAGAAAATGTTGGGGGAGTGTTTCCACAACCTGCTAAATTGGGGAAATGGGAATGAAATAAACAATCGATCATGAACACCCTTATATATAGGGGCTGGCTGATGCCACTGCCACGACATAGGACGCACCTCCCAATGCATTGTGGTAGGATAAATAGCTTGGATCCTCTAATTTTCTCTAACATCCCATCCCTCGTATTCTATTGCGACCCCTATTAGTTTCTCGACATGAAACACATAGTCGTAAAACTAAACTTTTACATTTGAAACCTATCGATAAAATCAATCTAAATACAAAGGGTGTTACATCCTCTACCCTTAGAAACATTTATCCTCAAATACAGATGAAATGCATAATCTGATCCTAAGAGTCCTTGTAACATTGCCAAAAGCTCACAAGAACACATAATTTTTGGGTCTAACTATAACACCCCAAAAGTCCTTGAAATCAAACCCGAGGTCTGAAACAGAGAAAATAGAAAAATATGCACTAATTCATAGGACAAACAGTTAAGTGACCCATTAAGTCACTTGAGTCGTTAAGTGACCCGTTAAGTGTAGAGGTAGGTGAACATCTTAAGTTTAGGGAGTCTTAAGGACTGGTGAAGTGATCCATTAAGTGTCATGCCGAATCGTTAAGTGGAGGCATCAAGAAAAGATCAGAAAGTTGATTTTTGTTCTAGTGGCAACGGATGGTATCCATGAAGTATCTTAATGGCTTGTGATGTGACCCTTTATGACTGCTGGGATATTTTCTCAGCCGAGTCATTAAGGGTTTTTCCATACTTTCTATGTGCTTAACTCCTAAACTAAGTCATTTAGAGCTACTAAAGAGGTGTATTATAGGGTTTTATTCATTTCTACCCCTCATTACATTCCGACTAATCCATGTTGAAGATTAGATCCTCTTAACTGAAGCTAAGGTTCTTCATCATCTTCTTTTCAATTTCTCTTGGGTCTTCAAATCAAGTTAAGAATTCATCAAGCCCAGATATGTAGGGTCATGAATGGGGGATTTCTTCCACCCTTATATCCAATTTCATCTCAATCTTATGAATTTAAGTCTCCAATCATATTTTATGAATTTTTAGGGTTAGACCCAATTTGATGAAATCTCTTATGATCTTCTATGAATTCGATTCTCTTATGATTCAATCTATGTTTTATGATTACGAATGCATGTTTTCTACAAGTATCTCTCATGAACCCGCGATTTTCAAGTTATGATTTTACTTAATTATATATGATTTCATGAATATCAAGCTTATGTATCATAGGCGAAACGACATTATTTTCATGGATAGTTCATGTATGAAAAGCATGATTAAGATTTTCATATTTTCTAACAAGCCCATCTAGAACCATGCATGTTTCATGATTATGCCTATGAGAAATATGCATATTTTGGGAGTAGTATCTAGCACCGAGTAGGCCAGGGTTTTGCGCACCCAGGTCTCAAAAGTATGTGCCACTATTGGTATACATTCATGTTTGGGGTCTCATCAAAGAGTGTTTCCCCCAGCCCGATGGGGCTCACAAGTGATATTACACCTTTACCGTTCATTGCCCTAAAAGTCTTAGGACGACTTTTCCAACTTGAGCGAGATAGTTGGGCGTTATGTGCTAGTTCATGATGGTGTCGGTTATGATGAGTCTCCCACTGTTCCTCATGTTTTAAAATATTTATGTTTAGAATTTATGATGTCATGTTTTACCATATGATTAACCCATTGATCAATTTGTGAGCTTTTACTTATGATTTCAAACATGTTAAACCATATGATTTGACTTTCGAAAACCTTAGGTCATTATTCCTCAATTTATGATGAATATCTCATGTCTATGACTATCTCAAAATCACGAGTTTAGCATATTGTCCTTACTCTCATGTTATTCTTACCTTACATACTCACATTTAAAGTACTGACCGCATACTTTTATGCTATATCATCTCATGATATAGGTTCAGGTGATCAATCTCAGCCTAGACATTAGCTTCGCTCCCACATTAGTCTAGTCCAGCCCCTTCTTGAGTGAGTCCTCATGATCCAAGGACGTTAATTTTGACATATGTTCTTTCCTGTATATCATTCAGATTTTAGATATTGGTAGAGCTAGTTTTGGATGTTGTCCCATCAGCTCATCTATGACTAGAGGCTTATTAGACAACATATATTAGATGTTCAGTGATTTTAACTTGTAGTCCTTTTATGCTTTATGAGATTTTAGACTTCTGCTCATATTATGGTTTATGCTTTACTTCTGCTTAGATATATTCTCTTAATCATGTTATGTATGTGCCATGGGTTAGCTTGGATTCATTCATGGTTCTAGGTCCCGTGTCACGGTCTAGGGTCCAAGCTCGGGTCATGATAAACTTGGGTATTAGATCCCCAGGTTTAGGTGTGTCCTAGAGTCTCTAAAAGCTGCGTTTATTAGAGTCTTTTTCATGGGTGTAAAGCGTGTCACACTTATGAGGAAGATGCTATGAGACATTTTAGGAAACTTTCCTTCTTTCATGATCTATGTCGTGCGATGAAGTTCAACTCCCTCTATTCCTCCAACTTGTGCGATACACATCTGCCAAAATATGCCTTCTTGTTGAGTCAATAGAAGAAGAAATGGGAATGATAATGGCCATGGGAATGTCAATGAAAATGGGCATCAACCAGCCCCACCAGCTCTAGCAGATCCTTTGTATGAGCAGATGACTCATGCTATGTTCAGGGCTGCTTTTATGATGTTGGCATAGGCTATGACAACCCAAGTTAACCAGTAGGCAGTATCTCATGTGAACATGAATGGAAATGCGGCAGCGGCTTGGGTGTGAGACTTCACCAGAATAAACCCGCCTGAGTTTCATGGTTTAAAGGTGGATGAGGATCCACATGAGTTCATTGAGGAGGTACAGAAGATTACCCAGATTATGGGAGTTTTGGGAGAGGAAAGTGTAGATTTGACTCCTATTAGCTAAAAGTGGTAGCCCATATTTGGGTCCGACAGTTGAAGGAGGGTCATGGAATAAGAGGAGTCCCTATTGGTTGGGATGAGTTCGTTACAACTTTCTTAGACTAGTTCTTTCCTAGAGAGTTGAGGGAAGCCAAGGAAGCAAAGTTCGTCAATTTGAAGTAGAATGACATGACTGTTCAGGAGTATGACCTGAAGTTGACCCGGTAGTCCAAACATGCTCCGGAGATGGTTGCGTAGCTAAGGGTTTGCACAAGAAAGTTTGTGAATGGGGTCTCAGATTAGTCAGTTAAGGAGTGCAGGACTATTATGCTCATCAACATTATGGACATCTCTCAATTGATGATATACACTTAGCAGATAGAGGAGGAGCAAATGAAGGAGAAGGAGAGAGAGGCCAAGAGGGCTAGGATAGGTAGCTTTGGGTATTCTCAGTAGAGGTTCGGTGATAGAAATCATCCACAGTCCTATTAAAGGTCATCAGTCCCAACTCCATCATCAGTAGTGTCCCATCCAGACCTAGAGGGGATCAGAGAGGTAGAGCATCAGGCTCTAGGGGTCAGAGAAGCATGTCAGGGGAGAATATTTTCATAGCTTATAGGAAGTGTGGAAGAAATCACCCAGGAGAGTGGTTGATTGGCTTAGATGCTTTCTACGGGTATTATAAGCCCAAAAACAGGCTTAGGGATTTCCCATCAGCCAAGCAGGGTGACGGTAGTGGCTGTGCCCCAACCACAACTTTGGTAGCCCCAATAGCTCGCCTACCTCAGCAAGGTGCATCTTCTAGTGCAGGTGGCGTCTAGTGCCAGAACAGGTCCTTTGCATTATTATCATGCCAGGAGTAGGAAAGGTCACCAGATGTGGTCACGGGTATGTTACGAGTCTTTTATCTTGATTTTTATGCATTGCTAGACCCAAGGGCCATATTATCCTTCGTGACTCCTTATGTTGCTATCAATTTCGGTGTCAGTACTAAAATCCTCTTAGAGCCCTTCTCAATCTTTACTCCTATTGGTGAGTTAGTTATACCTTGATGGGTATACAGAAATTGCGTTGTAATAGTTCTTCAGAAAGTCACCTCAACCGACTTAGTAGAGTTAGATATGAATGAGTTTGATGTTATCTTCAGTATGAATTGGTTTTATGATTTTTATGCTTCATTCAATTGTAGAACCATAGTAGAGTTTCGATTCCCAAGGGAACCAGTCCTAGAATGGGAGGTAGTTCAGTAGTGCCTGTAGGTTGCTTTGTCTCCTACCTTAAGGCCAGGAAGATGATATCCAAGGTTTATGTGTACCATCTAGTTTGGGTTAAGGATTCTAAGTCCAAAACCCTGACTCTCTAGTCAATTCCTGTGGTATGTGAGTATCCTGAAGTATTCCCAAATGATCTACTAGGAGTCCCTCCCAAGTGTGAGATTGACTTTGGTATTGACCCTCTCCTTGATACCAGCCCATATCCATTCCTCCATACATAATAGCTCTAGTAAGTCCGGTGGGGTGCTCCAGTTCTCTTTGTTCGGAAGAAAGATGGTTCTCTCAGAATATGCATTGATTATCGCCAGTTGAACAAAGTCACAATAAAAAATAAGTATCGTCTCCCTAGAATTGATAACTTGTTTGACTAGCTTCAAGGTGCCAAGTGCTTCTCAAATATAGAACTCAGATCCGGCTATCACCGGCTTAGGCTTAGAGAGTGTGACATTCCGAAGATAGCTTTTAAGACTTGATATGGTCACTATGAGTTTGTGGTTAAGTCTTTTGGACTAAGATGCTCCTCTAACTTTTATGGATTTAATAAACAGGGTTTTCAGGAAGTATTTGGATATGTTTGTCATTGTCTTCATAGATGATATCTTCATATACTCTCGGGGTGAGGAGGAGCATGCCGCTCATTTGAGGATTGTGTTGCAGACTCTCAAGGACCCTCAACTGTTTGCTAAGTTTAGCAAGTATGAGTTTCGGCTGATGTCAATTGCATTTTTAGGTCATGTGGTGTCTAGTGAGGGTGTTCAGGTGGATTCTCATAAGATATAGATGATGAAGAACTGGCGTAGACCTGTTATCCCTACTGACATTAGGAGCTTTTTAGGCTTAGCTGGCTACTATAGGAGGTTCGTAGAGGGATTTTCAGCCATTGCATCACCTTTGACTAAGTTGACCAAAAAGAAATTCAAATGTTAGTAGTCCAACGAGTGTGAGAAGAGTTTTCAGAAGTTAAAGACTCGACTAACTTCAGCTCTAGTTTTGACCATACAACAAGGCACAAATGGCTTTTTGTGTATTATGATGCTTCTCGGATTGGCCCTGGATGTATGCCGATGCAACATGGGAAAGTCATTGCTTATGCTTCTAGACAACTTAAGACTGGTGATGTTTTCCTTGAAGATTTTGAGGAATTACTTGTATGGGGTGCATGTGGATGTATTCATGGACCACAAGAGTATTCAATATGTCTTTACTCAAAAGGATCTGAATTTGTGGCAAAGGAGATGTCTTGGGCTTCTCAAAAATTATGACAGTGTCCTTTACCATCCAGAAAAGGCCAATGTACTGGCAAATGCTCTTAGAAGGTTATTCATGGAGAGTGTGTCCCATGTTGAGGATGGGAGTAAGGAATTGGTGAAGGATGTTTGATGTTGGGCATATTTTCATACCCATTTGTCATGTTTTTACCCATATTTGATCATGTTTTGAGTTTATAATCCTTAATTTATGCTTAAATTCATGTGCGTGTATATTTTATGCGCTAACAAATGAGTTGAGTTGATTTGAGTAGGAAACTAAGAAAAATGGGCTAAAAATGATGCAAGAAATGAAGATTTGAGGAGCTGACGGGTTTGGTGCTATGACTGGCGCCCTGCAGCAAGTTCCAAACTTCAGAGAATAAGACTTCAGGTTAGGGCACGCCAGCCCTGAAACTTCAGAGAATTGCATTTCACAATTTGGCGGGATGAGTGGTGCCCCGCGCTAGAGGTATCCAAGACTTAGAGAAATTTGACAAGTACTTTGGCGAGATGAAAGGGGTGGCCCACCAGACCTTATCTGGAGCTGAAATTGCTGGAAATTTGACTAATTCTAAGGTGAGATAGGAGGGGTGGCACACTAGAGCCATTCCATGATGAAAAATTCTGATTTTAAAGCCAAGTCTTGAAGGGCAACAAGGTCATTTGAAGGTTCATCTATAAAAATAAGCCTTAGGTCATTTATTATGTAGTTTTGGACTTCTTTGAAGCAGTCTTTACTCATTTTTATTTCATAGTTCATTCATGAAAGCTTGTAAGCCGTTTAGAAGCAAGACAAGGTTCCACAACTAGGTTTTCTCTTCTCTACTTCGTATTTTCACATGATGATGACTAAGTATTTATTTTTCCACTTGTCTATGAGTGGCTAAACTCATATTCTAAGGTTGTGGCCATGGTGAATGGTTGATTGTTTGACAGACTAAATAAACTTAGTTTTGATTCTTCTTTTATGTTTGTTTATATTTATTTGTGTTAACTTATTATTTATGAGATTGATCACCTTTTAAGTAATCTGTTGGCTTTCGATTGAACTTGGAAAAGGGAATCAAAAGGGTTAAAAATAAATACATAATGGGAATTCAAAGACACTCGAACCCATTGGTGATAGGATAGAAGTTGTTGTTGAGGATAGGGATGTACCTTCAATCCTGTTTAGTTGAAATACAAGTAGGCATAATCGTTATTTCATTGTTCTCCTATGACCATAGGAATATAGGCATTAGGGTTCATGAAATAGTTCTTGGATACTAGGGATAGTGGCAAGAAATAGGATAGTAACTTGCAACTAACAACTATAGAAAGAATCATGCTAGTTTAATTACGTCTGAAAAACTCAACTTGAAACCAAAAAAGTGTCATTGCCCTAGTCTGTCATCATTATCAAAATACAATCAAGCTTGCATTCATTTTAATTAATTTTTACATTTGAAGTTTTAGTAGTTTAATTTTCCAAAGCAATTTTTATTTTACTTATTTAATAGATTAGTGAAATCAAAGTACAACCTTATAATGATTAAATTGACAAGTCCATGTGGGTACGATATCTGGACTTAACAATCCTATATTACTTGATGACCACGTGTGCTTGCGTGTGCTTGGGCGACATCAATGTTCATAGGCTTGCTCGTTTAGGGGTTCGCCTTACTGATTCAGCAAATGGGGATGTTATTGTTTAGAGTGTGTCGGAGTCTTCTTTGGTGACAGAGGTTAAGGTAAGACAAGATGAGGATCCCATATTAGTGAAGCTAAAGGAAGTTGTCAAGAATTAGACGGTGGAGGTTTTCTCCCAAGAGAGAGATGGTGTACTCCGATATCAAGGCCGATTGTGTGTTCTATATGTGGATGACTTGAGATAGTGGATGTTAAGAGAGACTCATAGCTCTCGGTATTCTATCCATCTAGTGTAACCAAGATATACCGTGATCTACGGAAAGTCTATTGGTGGAATGGAATGAAGAACGATATTGCAACATTTGTGGCTAAGTGTACGAATTGTCAATAGGTGAAGGTTGAGCATTAAAGACCTAGAGGTATGCTATAGGATATTAGTATTCTTACTTGGAAGTGGGAAGAGATTAACATGGACTTTATTACGAGGTTTCCTCATAAACACCGATAACATGATTCTATATGGGTTATTGTAGATCGGATAACCAAGTCAACATATTTCTTGTCGATTAAAATTATAGATTCGGTCGAGGACTATGCTAGGCTTTACATTCGAGAGTTAGTTCGATTGCATGGAGTTCCATTGTCTATCATCTCAGATAGGGGTATCAATTTACCTCTAAATTTTGAAGATCATTTCAGAAGGGTCTTGGTACCCAAGTGAAGCTTAGCATAGCTTTTCACCCACAAATAGATGGTCAGGCTGAGAATATCCTTCAGACACTTGAGGACATGTTGAGAGCTTGTGTGATCGATTTCAAGGGTAGTTGGGACAATCACGTTTTTTTCATCGAGTTTGTCTACAATAACAGTTATCATTCCAGCATTTAGATGACTCCATTTGAGGCTCTTTATGGGCGGAGATTCAGTTAACCCACATTCAAAGCAGAATGTTCCCAAGGGGCATATCTTGTAATACCCAAAAATTCCCTAAGACTAGACTTGAGATTTTGTTATAACCCGGGAGCTCAAAGATCAGACCCTGGAGTTGAAATGGGGAAAATGTAAAAGTGATGTTGCAGACTCAGGACGAGTCGTGGGACGACTCGTGAGGACAGCCCACGAGTCGTCGGGTGACTCGTGGGGGAGCCCAGTGAGGAGTTGGGAAGTTTGGAGAAAAGGGTCCCCATGGGCGTGGAAACACTCATGGTCAGACACCACGAATTGTTAGGTCAGCCGTGGGGTGAAGGAGATGGAAAAGAGAAGGAAGAAAATAGTGTACTTCACGGGTGGTGACCACGAGTCGTGGTCAGCCACCACGATTCGTGGGGTCCCCCGTGTCTAGCCATATGAGAAATTTCATAGAGTAAGGCAGTGTACCCAACGACTAGTGACCAGGAGTCGTGGTCACCCCTGATGAGTCGTTAAGTGACCCGTTACAAGCCCAGGAAATTAGACAAGGTAGTGTACTTGACGAGCAAGGTGACGAGTCGTCACCCTGGACCACGAATCGTCAGGTTGTCTGTTAGGACCACCTGGCAGTAATTTTCTGCGAATTTAGTAAGTGCCTTTTCGTAATTCCTAAGTCCCTAAAGCCTATACTACGTCGTTTAAGGCTCGTTTTAGTGGGTTTAATGAGGGGGAAAACCTATTCTAAGTCATTACTTTCCATGCATGCAACTTGAGAGGTTGAGGAGGTTATTTAGAGCAAGTCTTCAAGGTTTTCATTCAATCCTTCTTGGGAAATCAGGGAAATGGTACAATCAATCTCTTCCAGGTATGTAGGATTATGAGTGGGTGTCTTCTTCCACACCCATGCCCAATTTGTATCTAAACATGAGAAATTCCTATGATCAAGTTATGGGGTTTCTACCCAAATGTATGAATCTTCAATTTATTTATATGGGTATGAATTTATTATGATTTTATTATCGAATATTGAAGCATGGGATAATTTTGTAATGATTTCAATTAACGTTATGTTTCTAGTCTTATGAATGTTGAAGGCCATGGATGAGATGATTATGAAAAGTGAGATTTACGAAGTATATGTGAAAATGATGAGATTTACGATGAAAAGCATGATTTGGAGCTACCCATGTTTATAATTATGTTTTTCAATGAGAGTTGAGAACTTCTAAGTATGATAAAGCTTTGGGCAATGACCATATGTTAAGTTAAATGATGATTTTCCCGAACTAAGCTTACCACATTGTTTTGGGGTGAAGACTCCCTAATTTTATATTTTAGCTTGTGGTATGTTTTGAGTTAAGTCTTCCTATGCATGGCTACCGCATGGTTTTGGAGCAAAGGCTCCCACGTATGTTTTCAGCTTGTGGTATATTTTGAACTAAAGCTTCTCATATGCATGATTTCGTATTTGAGATATATTTGATTATTGTGCTTCATTATATATGATGTAGAGCATATGCATGTTTGTCGGAGAAGAGTCTAGCACCGAGAGGGTTAAGAGTCGACCACCCTATGCCCCAAAACTACACGTCAACGTAGGAAGATACTATTATATTATTGGGACCTCCCTTGTGAGCTATCCACGACCCTAATGGCCCATGAGCTTGATATTGATATTATGGTAGCGTCCTTAACCCTGACAAGATTTTGGATGGCTCTGCCCACTTGTGTAATAATCGGGACCACATAAACTCTATCGTGGTATGTCGGTTAAGTGATGAGTCTCTCATTGTTTTATATGATTCAGATATGCATATTCCTTACTCATGATTATTATATACTCATGCATGTTCTAAAAGCAAGGTTTGAATCAATGTTCAGCTTCTCTATTATTGTCATATTTCAGCTTTGAGTCATTCGAGTCAGTTTGATGTTATAAAGATATGTATTGTATGTTATGAAAAGAACATGATTTCAGAAAGGATGCATGCAAGCCTACTCTCAGTTTACCGATATTTGTGTCTAATTAATGCATTGCCTTTAAACGATTTGACTTGCTTAACAGTTTTACTTACCTTGCATACTCGGTACATTCCACATACTGACCACATACTTTCTATGTTGTATCATTTCATGATACAGGACCCGACTCTCAGGTTCAGCCCCACTCTTAGACAACTTATTGGAGTTAGCGTCAGCTTTTTGGTGTGTCCTCATCGTTCGAGGACCAGACTATCTATCTTTTCCTTATGTATTTCAGTTTCAGCTTATTGAGTTAGTTGGGGTATTGTCCCATCAACTCGTCATGTTTAGAGGATATTCAGACATATGTATGTATTTGGCTTTGTATTTTATATTCGGATGTTATATTCATGTTATACTTCTGACGAGCCCGCAAGTGTACGGGTCGTGCAAGTAATATAGTAGCTCTTTTTAAGAACCGGATTATCGAACCCAAGGGACTGGACCCATTCCTCTAACTATCCATTT